>CM039592.1:17707660-17989285 GCA_022457205.1 Saccharum spontaneum | reverse complement strand
TAAACTTGTCATCAAGGAGGATATTTCCCGGCTTAATATCAAGATGAGCAATCTTCTGGCGGCATTCTTCATGAAGATAGGCCAAACCCTTTGCAATGTCTAGGATAATCTTGTATCGAGTTGCCCAACTGAGTGAACCACTTTGGTTCTTTCTGAAGATCCACTTATCCAGAGACCCATTGCTCATATGCTCATAAACAAGGAGCCTGTGGAATTTGTCTGAGCAGTATCCTATCAATCTGACAAGATTAATATGATGGATGCTACCAATGGTAATGACTTCAGCCATGAATTCTTCCTTCCCGTGTCCAATGTCGCGCAAGCATTTGACAGCAATTTTGACATTTCCAAGTTTTCCCTCATACACTGGCCCAAATCCTCCCTGCCCCAGCTTTTTGCTGAAGTTATTGGTTGCTTCTCTCAGCTGTTTGTACGAAAACCGAGTAGGCATTCCAGCCACTCCTTTAAATGGATCATCCTCTTCCATCCTCTTCACTATTTTTCTTCTGATCATGAGAATGAGTAGGCAGATGACTACAACCAGAACAGGGACACCGACATGGTAAGCAGTTGCATTTGTTCTCTTACTTGATGGTGGTGGTAACATCTGCACCTTGACATATGCAGATAAATTGTAACCAACCACTTCTGGCTGATAATTCATGAGTGAGAAGATCTTCGGCATCAGATAGCAGGAGCCCTTAGAAACATTTTGATGCTGGAAAAATACTGCCTTGCACGAACAGGTCTTCAAGCATGCCTCCTTGCAGCTTTCTTCTTCGGTAGTCCAATTGTTTGCAAAATTGAAGTACGTGACATTTGGGAGTGCCATAAGCTTATGATACTGGATCAGGTCACAGGAAAGAGGAGTTCTAATGAGCAGCCAAGGTTAGGTTGCCGGTCATCCAACTGATGGAAAAGGTCAATATCATTATTTCCACCTGGGCAACTGCAATGCCCTTGTGAACAGATTCCATATGCTCCACAGACTGTAGGGTATGCACATTCATCAGGATACACATGCAAAACATCAGCAAGAGCTTTCCATGAAACGCTGTCCCATGCATAAACTCTCAGGTGCCCATCATCCTCAAGACTCATAAATTGCACTGAAGATGGCAAAGGCAGAGAGATATCGAATAACTTGATATCTGTGCTGTTGAATCTAAGAAATGCTGAGAAGCTCCCTTGTAAGAAGGAAATGTAAGCCGTGCTATTCTTCACTTGATCAGAGGATATGTTTCTCTTTGATTGAGCTATTGCATCAGTTATATTAAAGCTTTTCCGATAATAAAACTGTGGAGGATCTTCATCGATGAAAGCATAGAGGCCATTTTCGAAAAGAGTGAGGTAGAACTGACCTTGAGTACTATTTGTCTCTGAGAAAGTGGAACTAAGCCTCTTCCCTTGCCACAATGACTGCCCAATGAGGAGAGTGTCAGTTGGATGCGCAAACGATTCCCACACCGTCTTCCCCATCATGTTGAAGAGTATCAGATTCCCAGTCTCAGCAAGGTTCATGCCAGCAACCGAGCTGCCTGATGTAGTCGTGGACCAGACCAGTGAACCATCGAAGTCTCTCAGAACGAGATTTCCATCCTTGTTGAACTGCACTGATGCATTCTCCTTCACTGGACGGTACCTGTTGGCTGTCCAGACGATCCTTGGCGTGGCCGAGGCATTGGAGGCAGGGTCGTTTGGATCTCCGATGGACATAAAGAAGACTGCAAAGAGGAAGACCTTGCAGGGCGCAGTGCAGATGAAGCCACAGCCGAAGGATGGACCAAACCCGGCAGGCTTCTGCCTGACAAGAATGACTCTGATCGTGGAACCGTCCTCATAGGTTGTATTGTAAGGGATAGTAGCTTCATTGTTGGTCCATATAGCAGGAAGGTTGGCGATGGGGCTAGGGTAATCAATGGACCAAGCTTGGGAGAAAGGAATGGACAACATGAAAAGGAGTAGCAAGCTTTCAACCCTAGGCATGGCTGATTTGTGAGTTCTTGGACTGGACATGGAAATGTCTGCAGATCATGTGATCTTTTGGTCTGGACAATGGAAAGTTGGAGAGGTGGCCTCGGAGATAGATGAGGGGAGGAGAGAGATGCAGTTTAGAGCTTGTCCTGGAGGGAAATTTTTGCAAAGACAAGTGTCCATGTATCAGATTAAACAAGTAGACAAGGGGACGAGTGGAGACTTAGTGGTATCCAAGTTCTAAAAAGCAAACATAAAGTACACTGGAAACAAAATTCCGATGGCTGTTGGCATCAGCATTCTGATGGCATAGTTCATGGCCAACACCCTTAAGTCCTTGTTTTGAATCCAGTTGCTGAAGTTTTGGTTGTCAATCGTGAAATAAACTTGCTATCAGGGAACCAAAGTGTCCTTTTAGATGAGCATATGTATGCAACCGAGGCATATCATTATAGGATGCAGGTCCAGGAATCAAGCGCAGGTCCAGGAATCAAGCGAGCTTGGATTAGATAGTTTGGACTTATCCCGGTTATCGGAGGTTGTCATGCACAGCACTACCTCTCTATGAATATGAACTAAAGAAGTCATGTAGAGCACTCATGCAAGTCCAACTTCCTCACCGACATAAGTGGTTTCATCAACTGTGGACCCATGGTTTGTGTTGACATATTTTATGATCTAGTTTTTTTTTTTGGGTGACAAACTTGGTGAAGCATATTTGATTACTTGTGATGGCAAAAGGAAGTCTTAACGAGCTTTGATCTGAAAGTTTATATTGCCGGTGTCATGACTAGCATCATGTGTTCAGTTTCTATGAGAACTTGAAGTGAAAAAAGAAACAACCTTCTCAGCTAAAATCTTTGTTCTTGCAGTTGCCTCTGAAAATTTGAATGTTTATGAAAATCGCGCCGTCAAGGAGGTTGTGGTGGATACACGAAGACCAAGACAGGAACACACCACGTCTTCTGGTATGGATGTAAGCGTAAAGATGTACGGCCAAATACTCTTCGACAAAACACCAGATTTTCAATGTGAATTGCGTGTTTGGTTTCTGCCTTGATTCCCAGTATGCTCTTTAAACATGCATCTTGCTAAAAAAATATCACCCAGGTCCAGGAGCTAAAATCTGCTCCACGATAACCATGGACACATCTTATTTCGGTTTCCCAGAGCTCTCAGCTTCAGCCACTGCTCAGGGAGATTCGAAGATGATGAAAGGTAGTCCTGGGGCCCACTTGTTAGTGACGTGAATCCACAGCAACCACAGAATCATCAATCTTGGAGCAACTCTAAGTTTCCTGATACGTATCCTGCAGTTCCATGATCAGGCTGCTCCAACGCATCCACATCAGCTTCAGAACTTTGAGAACAATCAACTGGAAACCTCCGTCACATGTCGGCATGATCCAGGTGTGGACTAGTCTGGCAAAGTTCCAGACCTTGCCTCTGCCTGGTTGTGGTTCATCTCTGACGCATCGCTTAAAAATCATGTGGTGTGAATCTCGTCAGAGCTGCGGCGTAGAGAATGGACGACGGCCTTTTTCTCAGTTTATTTATTATATACAGGCAGAAAGTTTGCAGAGGGCACACGGTTTCTCTTAGAAACAGAGTGGCCGGGAAGACCAGGACGAACGGCGAGGTGGTGTTACCAGAACGACAAAACGTGGGACAGTGTGCAAAGGTCTGTAGGAGTCTTGTGGGGCAAATATAGGTGATAGGTCAAACAAGAGAATTGCTCAACACTTTTTCATGGACAAAGAAAAGATTGGCTAATGATTCATACATCCTTGAATTCCGGAGAGGTTTTTAAAAATAGAATTATGGAAAGGTGCTCTGAAACTTTTAAATGGCTCCTAAAGGTTGGCATGCATCCAAAATGTTTTCATGAATTTTAAGTTTTCTTTTAAGGAAAAAAAAAGGAGAATCTTTTGTTGAGACCTGAATCAAGTACTCAAGGGCATGACAGATGGTTCAGCCTAACTAGGGTGTTTCTCCAGAACAAGTCTCCAGTATCATGATGATATCCGGTTGTTGCAACATGCATTCAGACAAAGTATCCAAAATGGGTGTAGGCAAATCTCCAACTGGGAACACAATATTCCACACGGTTTCTCATGACGAACACTCACAGTTCACAGCTGCAGAATGGAAGACTGTAGGCCATGTAAACCAAGCAGCCTTGAAACCAACCATGATGTGTGAACGCCAAGGGTTGCCATTAGATCAGATGGCCGCCTTATTCTGCTTACCTGCAGCAATTCTTGCTGGAGGCGCCTCGTTTTCATTGGTCCCGGCAAGCACTCTTCATTGAAACTTTTATGTGAAACCCCAGATCCACATCATTACGAATTGTAACCTTTGTTCTACTGATACTCAGCTCCTCCAAAGAATCTTTTGTTTTTAGGCTGAGGTCCTTTTCTTAGTGCAGCATAGATTGGCTTGCACATGTATAATCTTCCTGGAGATTCAGATTCTGGTCAGAGCTCAATTTTTTGCAAAAAGGTTGTCTTCAGTCGAAAAATATCTTCAAGAATCAAAGCGCTCTGCCTTTTTCAGGATGTTCTTCAGATTGGCATCTATTCCCTCTCCTGTGCAACAAGCAGCACCGGTTCTCTTTGGTAGATCAAAAGCAAGACATGCATATGTTGAAGATGCATTTGTGATAATTCATCCTCTGTTCTATTACAAGTCCATTGGTGAAATGATATATCATCTCTTTCCAATGTTGCCTCAAAAGTAAACTACTCCCTCAGTCCCAATTTGCTAGGTACATAGCTTATGCATGTACCTAAATATAAGTGATGTGTAGAGACACAGTCAAAACTATATATCGAGAAAGCCAAAACGATTTACGATTTGGAATGGAGCGAGTACTAAATTATGAGAACGGTTTACAGCAAGTTGCATACATATTCGGTGTTTTTGAAACTGAACAAAAAATAAATAATTTCCAAGCTTGCCAAAGAAACATCAAGCTGGAATTCTGCCAGTAAACCTATATCTGCACAGTTATTCACAATCACATACACCCAAGCACATCTGATATATTTGATTCTTTGGATTAAATTTGTATACCTTCATTTGAGGATGCAATGAAAGAATTTCAGGGACAAAACTCACCAAATGTGACAATTATGTGAGCTCTGGAATGGATTTTTTTTCCACCTAGGGCACAGGCACTGAAATTGACACAGGGTTTGACAACTCCCCGCTGCCAAAGCTTGCAGCGCGCCTCAATGTGCTGTTCCCTACAAATGAATGATCAACCACTGTCAATGTACTTCTTAGTCCCAATGCCGGTGTCATTTGACTTCTCTGGCACATCTTGACAATCAAGCTTGCCTTCTTCTTGGCACGCTTTGTTCCTGTGAGCGTGATGTTCTGTATTACTGTGTTCAACCCAGGTATCCTTGCCACGCGCTGTACCAATGTTGATCCACCTCTCCGGCATATCTCATATAAAGCTGACACTGCATTTTCCTTGCCCTTTGGAGTTCCACGCCTCATTAACCCAACAAGGCTAGTGATCACCGTTTCAGAGCTCCCAACAAGATGCACGATGGTAGCCTGCTTCATCAGCAGAGCCAGAGCACCAGCAGCTTCCTCCGACACGGTATCATTCCTCAGTGATTCAATCAAAGCTACAACTGCCGAAGACTCAAGCATCCGACCTGAGCTTTCTGGATGTGTTGAGAGGTTGAACAATGCCATCACTGCGTCTTTCTTTCCCCTTGATGTCCCTTTGGTCAGCATAGAGGCAAGCTCCTCCACAGCCCCTGGCTCATTCATGATCTTTTTCTTGTAGTCATGGACCACAGATAAACTGAAGAGCGTAGCTGCAGCATTCTCCTTGGCCTCTGTCGTCCAACCATTCTTCAACACACTGACGATAAGATGCAGGCAATCCTCTTGTTCCATAATCCTTGTCTTGTTCGGCTCATAGATCGATAGATTGAGCAGTGCAGTCACTGCATTCTCCTGCGCCATCCAATCCGATGACAGCAGCAACCTGCATAGCAATGGTATCGCACCCAACTCGGCAATGAACGCCCGGTTTTGCTTCCCAGTCTTAGCCAGCAACCGGATTTCCCTAGCTGCAACCGGCTTTGAGTTATCGGATCCCTCCGTCAGTGTCTTGACCAAAATCCTTGCTGTGGCTTTGTTCGCCTCGATTGCTGCCTTGCTGCTGCACGATGCAGCAACACATTCAATCACCCCCTCGTTGCTCTCCGGCGAATCAAACTGAAAGCCATGCACCCCGCACCACTGTGAAATCAGGCTGCGGAGAGCCTGGTTTGGCACAAGCCGGTTGTCAGAGAGGGCCTGGCCGGAGTTGGGGCAGGTGGAATGCCCCTCCTCGATCCACTGTATGATCGACGGCCGGTCATAGGTCTGTCCGGTGGAGACCACCACGGGATCGCGCATCAAATCCAAAGAAATCGGGCAGGAGAACTCCTTGGGCACCGAGAAGGAGCTGTCGTCGCTGCAGCTCCAGGAGAGCAGCCGCTGCCTGTTCCCCGCCGACAGCCAAACACGCAACGCCTTTGTGTTGCTGGGCTCGAAAAGGGAGAAGAGGCAGTACCGGAGCAAGGCGACGACGCCGCCGATGAGGGGGAGGTCGGCGTCCTCCTCTTGGCTCAGGATTTGCTCCTCCAGGTACTCGATTTCAGAGCGGCAGGAAGGGGCGTCGGAGATGCCGATTTGGAGGAGGAGGGATCGGAGCGTGGAGGGGTCCGGCGGCTGGCCAAGCTCGAAGTGGCGCAGGGCGGCGAGGAGGCGGTCTCCGAGAGCGGCCTCCGCGGGGTCGTGGTAGTGGGCCGGCGCCCGCCGCCGGCAGCGCGCGCGGAGCAAGTCGAGGTACTGGGCGGCGTCCCACGAGAGGCGGAGCGAGGCGGCGGGGAGGACGTCGAGGACGACGGCGAGCTCGGCGTCGAGGTCCCGGAACGAGGCAGCGAGCTGGGGCGCCCGTAGCAGCGCCCACGCGCGGCCGGCGGAGGCGACGTAGGAGACGAGCAGGTCGGCGCGGAAGAGCACGACGTAGAGCTCGCGGAAGCAGAGGTTGGCGGCGTCGGAGAAGGCGGCCTCCCCCTCGTCGGCGAGGAGGAGCAGGAGCGAGTCGAGGAGCGCGGAGAGCAGCGCGAGCCTCCGCATGAGCGCGTCGAGGTTCCGTCG
The DNA here is from genome assembly GCA_022457205.1 of Saccharum spontaneum. Classification (NCBI taxonomy): domain Eukaryota; kingdom Viridiplantae; phylum Streptophyta; class Magnoliopsida; order Poales; family Poaceae; genus Saccharum; species Saccharum spontaneum. Next base: position 17,982,139 of record CM039592.1, on the reverse strand, counting down.
CTGCGACGGCGGGGGCGGGGTCCCCAGCAGGTCCGCCGCGAGCGACGCCAGCGCGCGGAGCAGCGGCGCGCCGGACAGCCCCGTGGGCGCGAAGAACGCGCCAGCCAGAGGCGGCCTCCTCCGCTGGCGCGGTTGCGGGCGGCGGAGCAGGAACTCGACCGGCGACGAGGCCGGCGCGGCGGCCATGGCGAAGAGGACCGGACCGGAGGAGCGCAGAGGCCCCCCGCTCCTCGGTGGCTAGGAGGAGCGGAATCACTACCCCCGTTCCTTTGACCGGACGAGGCGAGGCGGATAGGCGATCGATTGGGTGGGGGCGCGTTAGGTTAGGTGGGAGACGGGCGGCGACGGCGCGGAAATGGTCGCGCTCGCGCAGGCGTACCCACTGCAAGCGTCGCGTTGCGCGCTGGCGCCTGCTGGGGCTGGGACCGGGACCGGCGCCACTTGGGAAGAAACAGCGGCCGGCCGGGAAAGAGGCGGAGGAGGAGAGGAGGAGGAGGAAGCGGAGGCGGGGGAGGGAGGGAGGGAGGAGGGAGGGGAGGAGGACGCCCGACCACGGCTTTCGTCTTCTAGAGAGGTGGGCGGTGGGGCCCATGGCGCCAGCTGCTGAGGCCTCGTTTAGTTACCCAAATTCTTCCCCAAATTCCACTATGCAAAAAGAAGATTCCCCGTCACATCAAAATGTCGGCAAATGCATGGAGTACTAAATGTTGATGAAATCAAAAACTAATTACACAGTTTTGTTGTACTTCGCGAGACGAACATTTTAAGCCTAGTTAGTCAAAATTTGGATAATTTTTACCAAATACAAACGAAATGCTACAGGAATTCTGATACAGTGTTTTTCTCCCCTATTCTTCCAACTAAACGAGGCCTGACATGTCAACCTTCCTCTTGCTTCGGTTTTCATTGGGATCCACGTTTTTTTTTTGTGTGTTTTTAATTTTCCTTCGGTTTTCCCACCTTTCCTTCTTTATTATTGCTATTTTTCCAAAATGTTATATTTATATCATGGGCCCTGTTTGACAGGCTGTTTTTTTGGCTTATAAGCCGGCCGTGGCTGATTTACTGTGAGAGAAAACACTGTTCCACGGCTGATAAGCCGTGCTGATAAGCTCAGCCGAACAGGGGGATGATTTTTCTGACCCGCTTTTTTACTTTCTATATAATTTACCTTTTATTCATTCTGTATTTTTAATTTTCAAACTGTGTATCTTATTTACTCCGTATGATCCAGATTCATGACTTTTTTTTTCTTTTGAAAGGACCAGATTCATGACTTAGGCCTTATTTAGATGCACCCCAAAAGTTAGAATTTTTTCACTCTCTCCATCACATCAATCTTTAGACTCATGCATGAAGTAATAAATATAGGTAAAAAAATAACTAATTACACAGTTTAGTTGGAAATCACGAAATGAATCTTTTGAGCTTAGTTGATCTATGATTGGACAATATTTGCCAAATAAAACAAAAGTGGTACTATTCATCGGGTTCAAAATATTTATAATCTAAACGTGGCCTTAAACTCATAGAACAATTCTTATGCAACAATGATACGGAGTCCAATTTTTCATATTAAAGAACAGCACACGGGCGTATTTATACTTAATATTAAAGAGCAAAGTATAATACAGTCTCATGTGATTTTTACCCCGTCTACTACTATGGCATATATAGATTAAAATATCAGAAGAAAAATTATCTAGAAACCTAATAAGTGTGTTGTGTCTTTTCGCCCTGTTCGCTTGAGCTTATCAGATAGAATCAGCCAACCATTTAGCAGTGTTTTTCTCTCACAATAAATCAGCATCAGCAGCGGCCGTAGAAATCATTAGCCGAACATGGCCTTTATTTGTGGATGGGAATTGTTTCTGTACAACTCAGAGATATTGCTTGCCATCACACGGGATTTGCGAGGATGGCATTTTCTTTGCTACGCTCTTTCTTTGAGCTAGAACACAATTTTTTCCTGCACCTGTTTTTTCTAGTATTAGAAAGAAAATGTGATACCTGACAAGTGAAATCCAGTTGACCTTCGTTTCTCCGTGCAACAATATATGTTGATGCAGTTTGTGCTTCGCCGAGATCACAATCAAGATATTAAATGGCATATAGCGGATTTGTAGCGGAATGACGTTAAGGTAGCGGATCGCACATGCTATCGTGAACACTAAGTTTGAATAGTGATATCCAATAACCACATATAAATTTACGTATATATATCATAAATAATAAAATATAAATAGACATTTATATACTTATTAGAGTACTGATGTCTCATATACTTGAAATGAAAAATTGGAATATGGTATTCCACATATTAGATATAGATCATCATATATAGGGTTTAGAAAGAAATAGATTGAGAGCCATAAAATATTCATAAATAGGGTTTAGAAAGAAATAGATTGAGAGCCATAAAATATTCATAAGACCATAATTGGTTAATATTGTCAGAAGCAGTAATCTCATCGCTACCATGCTCTTGCAGTTGCTATGAAGAATTGTGGTCTCTATAGTGGCCACTAAATTTCAATACGCTAAATCTAGTCCACTATGCCATAGCAGTGCAATAGGAGACCGTTACCACTATTGAACTATTGCGGATGCTTTAGTATGGTTGCAAACTTGCAATGGTTGTTCCTTTGATCCTGTTGATGTGGTTTGTGCTTTTCGTTGCGAGGAACAGGGGCAAGGGAAACACAAAACCATGTTCCCAAGTCCCAACTGTATACACGTACTCCCTCTATTTGGGTAATTTAAGTCATTTTGGACAAGGCTCAAACATTAGAAATATAAATCATGAAATATAACTTTTAAGTTGTTGAGTTTGGAAATGTGAAAACCCTAAGAATAGATTTGTCTTGAAAAGTTCCTTCATAAAAATATACACATATCACTTTCGAATAAATATTTTTATAAAAATAAGAAGTCAAAGTTATGTTTTGAAAATTGTGTCGCTGTCCAAAACAATTTGAATTACCAATATGGAGAAAGTAAGACCCTGTGTTATTTCCCATGGAAAAATTTTTGCCCTGCATTTTTAGCCTATTTTTTTGGCAAATGGATCTAAATAGGTAGGCTAAAAATGAGCAAAATGGGAGGCTAAAGTTTAGTCCATTTGCACATTAAGATGTGCAAAGCTGAGCTAAAAGCATTAGAGATGTGAAGGACACCTTATTTTGCACTTTTAGCTTTTTTTTACCATGGATCCGAACATCTAAGCAAAGACTAAAGTTTACCCGCATGCCATGGTAAATGGATATAAACAGGGTCTAAGTACTCTTGACTCCCCTCCATACGCCAACACATCTCGTGATTTGGGATGGACGGAGCATGTGCTACAGCAGGGATAGAGGCACTTGAACAGGGGCAAAAGTGGTAAAAAAACGCGTGCTCCTTTGGAAAACCAGGCGTACGAGTGTACTCCTACTCAATAGGGATGCGTGCGTTGGTTGGGGAGTCGCAAGCAGGGGCAGGCAGATACGAAGAAAGTCAACGGGTGCAGTCTGCCTGGCACGCAGAGAGAGGTACCGTTTAGATACCAAAAATTTTGCCAAAATTTTCAGATTCCCCGTCACATCGAATCTTTGGACGCATGCATGAAGCATTAAATATAGATAAAAAATAAAACTAATTACACAGTTTAGACGAAATGGACGAGACAAATCTTTTAAGCCTAATTAGACCATGATTGGACACTAATTGCCAAATAACAACGAAACTGCTACAGTTTCATTTCGCCAAAAAATTTGCCAACTAAACGCAGCCTCAAGGAGGGCCAGTGGGCCCGCAGCCCACAAGGCAGGCGGTGGCAGGCAGGCACGTCCCCACTCCCCGCGTCGCCCACCTCACCTCACCGCCGCATGTCATGTCGTCGTCTGTACTAGTCTGTGGTCTGTGCTTCCCTCCGTTCGAAAAAAGAACGTACTACTCCCTCCGTGCAAAAAAAAACATGTAAATCTCGTTTTACGAGGAGTCAACAAAATCTTAAGTTTGACTAAGTTTCTAGAAGATATTATCTACATTTATATCTTCAATTAAGTTTATTATGAAAATATATTCTATAATTAATCTAATGATGCTTATTACGTATCATGAACATTAATACTTTATCATATATATTTAGTTAAAATTAAGAATATTTGACTTCTCAGGAAACGAGATTTATATGTTTTCTGGAATGGAGGGAGTAGTTCCGACCCCTTGTTTAGTAGTTCCCCTAATTCTTCCTAAATTCCACTATGAAAAAAAGAATTCTCCTTCACATCAAAATGTCGGTAAATACATGGAGTACTAAATATTAATGAAATCAAAAACTAATTGCATAGTTTTATTGTACTTTGTGAGACGAACATTTTAAGCCTAGTTAGTCAAAATTTGGATTATTTTTACCAAATACAAACAAAATGCTACAGAAATTCTAATACAGTATTTTTCTCCCCTATTATATGAACTAAACTAGGCCCGAGTTTCAAATCTTAACTTAAGGGCCGGTTTAGTTCTCAGAAAATTTTGTAAAATTTTTCAGATTTCTCATCACATCGAATCTTTAGACACATGTATGAAGCATTAAATATAGATAAAAAATAAAACTAATTACACAGTTTAGACGAAATGGACGAGACGAATCTTTTAAGTCTAATTAGATCATGATTGGACACTAATTGTCAAATAGCAACGAAACGTGCTACATGATCATTTTGCAAAAAATTTTGCAACTGAACAAGCCCTAAAAATTGTAAATATAGATCTGAAATCAACTTTTCTAATAAAACTCACCTATTAAAAATACCACAATACGTCTAAAACTATTATATTCTATTTATTCACGAGAAAAACATTCTAAAATATAACTATTGTTTTTTAATTTGTAACATGATAGAGTAGAGGTAAATACTAATTTGACACCTACTCCGTACGCTAATCTTACCTGGAATGGTGAGATTTACGGAGGGAGTACCGGGGGCCGGCTGGCTCTGGCACTGGCAGTGGCATCATCCGTCACCCTCCTGCGTCGTCACCTTCAGCCGCTGCTGCTACTGCCAATCTGCCATTCTGCCATGCTATGCATGCTATTGCTACCGACGGCCAAGAATGGTCCAAAAGGATTTCTCGGCGAGCGCACACTACTCCTGGGACTGGCGTTTTTACTCCTATTTTCAAACAAACACAATAATTGTCCTGGGACGGCCAAGAATGCCCTGGTTTAGATGGAAGATTTTTTCAACTTGATGGATAGTATTATTTTCGTCTTATTTGACAAATATTGTCCAATCGTGGACCAACTAGGCTCAAAAGATTCATCTCGTGATTTTGAACTAAACTGTGTAATTAGATATTTTTTACCTACATTTAGTACTCCATGCAAGCGGCTAAAAATTGATGTGATGGAGAGAGAGTGAAAAAACTTGGAATTTTGAGGTGATCTAAACAAGGGGTTGACCATCTTTTTAAATGTTGTTACTACTATAACCACATACTGCAGGAATATACGTATATAAATAAAGTCTTGAGTGACCCATATTTTGTCTCTTGAAATGGGAGTTCCTTTTCAAGGAAGGGGAGAGAGCTACTGCATCCGGATCCGGTTGGTGCAATCTGAAATGATTTTGAATGGACCAGACCAAAGCAAGCAGATAACACGCGGCAGAACGCACCGATTCGATCGCACTGTGCCATTGGCCAAGGGTGGTGGCCCGCCGGCATTGCAAAAGGTAATATAATAAGGACACTCACAATGCAAGACGTATCATAGAATCTAAGACTATTTATTACACCTTAATTACGATATTTTGCTGATGTGACAATATATTTATTGAATAAAGAGAGAAAAAAAAGACTCAAGTTTTATTTAGACTCTAACTCTATAATATTCGAGGTAATAAATAGCTGATAGAGGTGAATGCCCTGAAAGGTCCGAAGCACACTCAACTCAACAAAATGAAGAGGAGAGGTAGGGCTTGCTTCCCATTGGCATTTCGGGCCTTGCATGTTGCGCTGCTGGCTGTGCGTTCTCTCTATCTAGCTGTTGCAGAAGCAGAAGCCTCTTGTCCCCCCGCACCGCACCATCGGATCCGGGTGCTCATGCTTTCTCTCTGTCTTGGTCGGCCACATCACCCCCCTCCACGCTTCACATGCCATGCCCATGAGCGTGCTATTTCTTTTTCTTTTACTTTTTTGTAACAAAAGACGAGGTGTTTTGTTATCACCCAGTGCTCTCAGCCACCACTTTACAAAAAAAAATATATACACTAGTTAGTTAGCTATAAACTCGAGTGCTCAACCCGTGTGCATTTGCAGAAGGGTGCTGATTTGTTTCCTCAAAAACCTTGGAGGCTGATTTTTCTTTTTTCTAAATTGAACAACAGCGATGACTTTTTTTTTGTTATTTGGATGGAATCCATCTACTACCTGGGGGCTGTTTAGTTCCCAGAAAATTTTGCAAAAATTTTCAGATTCCCCGTCACATCGAATCTTTGGACATATGCATGAAGCATTAAATATAGATAAAAAATAAAACCAATTACACAGTTTAGACGAAATGGACGAGACGAATCTTTTAAGCCTAATTAGACTATGATTGGACAATATTTGCCAAATAACAACGAAAAGAGCTACAGTGTCGTTTTGCAAAAATTTTTGCATCTAAACACAGCCCTGGGTCACTGTCGAGCAGAGAAGTAGGTAACGGTTGTTAGTGTAGTTGTTCATCTCGTCGTGTCTATAAGCATTCATCTGTCCACAAATAAGCCACATTTTTTTTCAAAAAAAATATATATAACCTAAACTAAACTACTGCTTTTTGTATAGTGTGTTTGTAAAAAGAGTTCTCGATACAAATATACTTGTATATAGCTTCGAAATGTTCAAACTAAAACAAACAAAAAGAGTAATTTAAAAATTCGAAAAAAGAGTAATTTAATCGAAGTTTGCATTTTATATTAGACATAACTGCAGAACATCATTGCTACTTGTCACTGGACAGAGTATTTAATTATAGCTATATGTGGCTTATGTGGTACTACTACACGATTTGATTCCATTCTCCCAAATTTTGCAGGGAATTAATTAATGTCTTCCATTCAATTCACGCGTTTTGTCTTAATATATAATCAACTAACCAGCGTCGAACAGGTCATTAGAACAGTACTCGTTATATATTGAGGTGTACTGATCTGTTACGTGGCTTAATCAATTGCCGATTCCGTGACTTTTTCCAATAAGCTTTTCTTTTTTATCAAGGGTCTGTTTAGAATACAGTAATTTCACAGTAATTTCAGAGAAACCAGTTTAATTTCACAAGAAAAAACGCAGAAGCAGAAAAAAAAACTCCTGTGTTCCAAACAGGCCCTAACTCACTTTCCGATAAGCTGCGGCTACTGCAGGTACTATTCTTGTTTGTTCCATGTCATGTGAGCAAGCTTTCCAAACCGATCGTATATATACGTACTAGTACATGCGTGGAGTCGTCAAATTTGAAATTTCAAACGTCAAGTACCAATTGCTTCGTTGAATCTTTACGGGGGCGGTTACTACTACCTAACGTTTGATTTCTTTGACAAACTAAAATGATCATCATCAGGAAAGAAGCGTGCTGCGGTGCGCGTACTGTACTCTGGGAGATAAATTAAAAGCCTGCACGTACGTGCGTGCTCGCATGCGTGTGTTGTTTAACTGTTCAACGCATTTTGCTAGTATGGCACACACAAATTAAATGCAAGGATGTTGAGAGTTGATTGATGGCGTGACGTGATATATATTGAACAGTTCCGTTCCGTTCCGTGGTCAATTATGCAGGCGGCGCACGACAAAATCGTCTCTTATTAGACTGCAGGTTGTATGACGACGAGGGCGGCGAAAATTATTAGCGGGTAGTATCGTGTACTCTGGAACCTAATACATTTTCTAAATGCCTCTACGGAGCAGACAATTGGCCGGGAGCCAGAATTTACGAGACCACCAAAATGACTTGGACTTTGACCAGTTTCCGTCTTAGGCCTTGTTTACAAATAAGCCACTTTTTTTTTTCAAAAAAATATATATAACCTAAACTAAACTACTGCTTTTGTATAGTGTGTTTGTAAAAAGAGTTCTCGATACAAATATACTTGTATATAGCTTCGAAATGTTCAAACTAAAACAAACAAAAAGAGTAATTTAAAAATTCAAAAAAAGAGTAATTTAATCGAAGTTTGCATTTTATATTAGACATAACTGCAGAACGTGTCACCGGACAGAGTATTTAATTATAGCTATATGTGGCTTATGTGGTACCACTACACGATTTGATTCCATTCTCCCAAATTTTGCAGGGAATTAATTAACCTCTTCCATTCAATTCACGCGTTTTTTCTTAATATATAATCAACTAACCAGCGTTGTTGGTTGGAAGGGTTTTGATATCTTGAATCTCCGTCGCTTTCGTTCCATCCTTTTCGTCGAGCAGGTCATTACAACAGTACACGTTATTAGAACAGTACACGTTATTCCGTGACTTTTTCCAATAAGCTTTTCTTTTTTAACTCACTTTCCGATAAGCTGCGGCTACTGCAGGTACTGTTCTTGTTTGTTCCATGTCATGTCAGCAAGCTTTCCAAACCGATCGTATATATACGTACTAGTACATGCGTGGAGTTGTCAAATTTGAAATTTCAAACGTCAAGTACCAATTGCTTCGTTGAATTCTTTATGGAGCGGTTACTACTACCTAACGTTTGATTTCTTTGACAAACGCCTTGTTTAGTTATGATGAAAAAATTTTAGGTGTCACATCAGATGTTTTATAGGATGTTGGAAGGGGTGTTCGGATACTAATAAAAAAACTAATTACATAACTCGCCCGAAAACCGCGAGACAAATTTATTAAGCCTAACTAATTCATCAATAGCACATGTGTGTTACTGTAGCAATTATGGTTAATCATAGACTAATTAGGTTTATAAGATTCGTCTCGTGATTTCCATGCAAACTGTGTAATTGATTTTTTTATCTACATTTAATACTCCATGACCATGTATATGTCCAAACATTCAATGTGACGAGGTGAAAAGTTTTTGGGTGGAAACTATATACTAGAGCCTAAAATGATCATCATCAGGAAAGAAGCATGCTGCGGTGCGCGCACTGTACTCTGGGAGATAAAGTGAAGCCTGTACGTACGTGCGTGCTCGTATGTGTGTGTTGTTTAATTGTTCAACGCATTTTGCTAATATATATTATGGCACACACAAAATTAAATGCAAGGATGTCGAGAGTTGATTGATGGCGTCACGTGATATATATTGAGCAGTTCCGTTCCGTTCCGTGGTCAATTATGCAGGCGGCGCACGACAAAATCGTCTCTTATTAGACTGCAGGTTGTATGACGACGAGGGCGGCGAAAATTATTAGCGGGTAGTATCGTGTACTCTGGAACCTAATACATTTTGTAAATGCCTCTACGGAGCAGACAATTGGCCGGGAGCCAGAATTTACGAGACCACCAAAATGACTTGGACTTTGACCAGTTTCTGTCTTATTTTGAAACTCTTTTCCATCCATTTAACACAATTCGAACTTATTGTACCCTCAACTCTATATGGGACGGGCAGAAGACCATTTTGGTTTTCCCCGTGGGACTTGGCTAAGCAGGAGAGCAAAATGGTCTTTCTATGATATGGCCATATGGGGTATGTTTGGATCTATCCAACTAAAGAGCAACTCTAAGAGATTTTCTCTATTTACTTTTGTATTTGATATGAATAGATTTCTTGGTTAAAAAAGCCCACCAACAACTTGTTCAATTTGATCTCCAAATATTACCAACTTATATTTCTGGTTTCTCTCTAGTCAAAGATGAAGAACGGGTATATCCTCCAAAATACGCGCAAGATACTAAGAAGCTATTGGAAGGTGAGAGAAACAAATTCCAAATGACTCTCAAAATGAGAACTTAGAAAGTGTGTTTAACAAAGACTCTTGTAGATGCTCTAATAGTTAAGTGCTAAAAATTAGTTTAGGTGGATCTAAATGGACCCCGCTAATATTGACGTGGCATCTAGGTAACAACTACTCCTTCTGTCCCTGAAAGCTTCAATTCCTAGAATCCGTGCCGGTTAAACTTTTTTAAGTTTAACTAACTTTATAGAAAAGATGAACAACATTTATGACATAAAATAAGAAATTTATGAAAATATATTCTATGATAAATCAAATGATACTAATTTGGTACCATAAATCTTAGCGTTTTTTATAGAAATTCGGTCAAAGTTTAAAAAATTTGACTTAAGACAACTCTAGAAATTGAAGCTTTCAGGGACAGAGAGAGTATCATACTAGCTACCTATTAATTATTATCTCAGCACAACTAATCATTTGTAAAATACACTTTTGTCCTCCCACCTAATTCTATCTATTTGCCTCTCCAATAATAGTATATAAGGAAAAGGAAGCACATTTTATATAAAACTACCCATGGATCCACCTTTTAGTGCGTTGATGGATTTACATCATGCTAATAGTTAATCAGTTAATAGTTAACTAGCTAATATCAATTGTGACCTTTTAGCTTACTATTACTCCGCCATTCCAAAAAATAATGCAATCCTATATATGAATCAAGTTAAATTTTCTCAAGTTTGACTAAGCTTATAGAAAATAATATCAACATTTATGTCTCTAAACAGGTTTACTATGAAAAATATATATTCTATAATTAATCTAATGATACTTATAAATGTCAATAGTTCTTATAGTTTTATCAAATTTAAAATTAATTGACTTTTTAAAAAACGAGGATCATTTTTTTTTGTCACTGAGGAACTACTACTTGTTAATCGGTCCAAACAAGCACTAAGAGTATCCCCACCAGATATCATATCCAGTCTCCTGTACTTAAAAAGTAGTAGTTTAGGAGATGAACATGTTGCAACAGATCTCATATCTCATCTTTTATACCTATATTTAAGAGATCTTCTAAAAGAAGCATCATCTCTTCTAAATAAAGGAGACAACACTTTCTCCCCTGTCCCAAGTTTTAGGCAATCTGCTGCAACGGTACTCTCCTGTATCCTAAATTTATTATAGTGTACCTCTTAAAACAACTTATAGGAGATGCAATATAAGAGATACGATGGAGACACTCTAAGAGAGTGAGAGGGAACATACCAGCCAGCTTTTCTATCAGCTCAAAAGCTTGTTTCCTTGGCCTGGCCGCTGCGCCGATGATCCCCAGCGGAAACAAGGAAACGCTAACAAACTCCGCATGCTTTTGTTTCCTGTGGTGGACAGTGGATACATTACGTATGTATAGTGCAGGAGAAAACGCCGTGTCATTACGTAAGCAGTGGCGATGAATGATATCATGCGAGAAATGGAGGCTGGACGACACGGGTTTTATGCTCCTCAGGCTGCTCGTGTCATCAAGTGCTTGGCAGCCGTTGCCCCTTTACTCCTCTTCATTTGGGCAGCCCCTCTCTACTCTCCTACCTCTATCTCTCTTCTTGCATACCCCATTGTAAGAACTTCAGAGCATTCAACTGAGGAACACGCACTCGAACTATCTCTGAGACTGGACGTAGGGCTCCGTCCTAAACTAGTATAATTTTTTGTGTTTTTGGATGTTATCATTGTCTTCCTAGAGCAGCACAACACGTATAAATTCACTTGCCGGTTGATAAAACACTGACACATTCACACTGGGTAGAGGCTGCTGCGCGCCAAAGGTTTCGGGTGCGGTTAACACTCACCAACATATACTGTGCGAAACAAGAGACTAGAGAATAAAGCGCACGTAGAATTATAGATTGGCTAAAAGTTACTGTTGACGACTAAAATTGTCCATTTTGTGAAGTTGTCAAAATAAGAAACAGACCTCACCATTACATTCCTCTCGTCAAGATGGTAAAAAAAACATATATGGAACGTTCAATTCGAAGTATGGATGAAGGAGTTATGCCCCCGAAAAGATGCTCCACTGCTGGATGTTTGGATTCTGATCCGAACTATTTGGAACTCGTGGAAAATTTGGAAAATAAGGTTTGGAGAAGTTTTCTATTGGGATAAGATCACTATCTTTCTATATATAAAATGATCATAGCCGATTGAGTTTCCATCTATCCAATCGTTAAAAAAAACCAATCTATCAACTCATTTTCCCCCTTTACTCCTCTCTCAACCCCTCCTGCTGTTCGGCACGTCTCCTGGCGAGATTTTTCGGCATCTTAGGCAATCTTGCTGGTCCTAGGAGATCCTCCACGTGTTTCTTCCCGACGGGTCTTCCTAGGAGGAGTTCAGGAGTTTTTTTTGCCAAGAACGGGCTCTATATTAGCCTTATGGGTCTCTAGATGGTTTGATCGATTACACTGTATTTTTGTTGCATTGCAGGTTGTTTGCAACTTCTTTGGACGTCAAAACCGTTGCTGGTGTGTTGGCTTGGATCACGTTCAACGTCAACATTACACGGTGATGATAGACTTACGTTTGAATGACCATTCATTAGCGAATCAGGGATGGCTCGATCAGTACGATGATGTGAACACGGTTTCTCCAGGATGGACGAACCGCAACAACCGGTCGTCATTGCCAAGGACAGATTACCGGAGCGAGCAGAACCTAGGACCAACCGACAAAAATTCGTCGAGAGGACGTACAAAGACATGGGATCAGCTGTGAACAAGGATGAAGCCTTTAGCACGCAGTCCTTTGTCACAATGGCTAGCTAATTTACACGGGAGACGGCCGAGACGCAAGGTCGTCGTGTTCTGACTGACGGACAGCGCGCGCAGCAGCCATGTGCGGTGTGAAATGCGCCACCGTCACGCGTCACGGCAGCAAATTTCCAAATCCCCTAGGTTGGATGCATGCATCATCTATCGTTGCTTACTTGCATCCGAGCGTTTCTAGAGGCACATGCCGAGGTGCAGCCAATTCGCGTCGCGCCGCCTGCCATGCCACCAACCCGCTTGCTTCACTTAGCATAATACTTTTTGAACTTATCAGTTATGGTATAATTTTTTATCATAACAAATTAGCCAACGGTTTAGCTTGGTTTTTCAGCGAAGCGATGCAACCATCGACCTACTCCTGCAGTCCTGCGTTGCAGGTTTCATTGCCAGCTGACAGCAGCCAGCGCTTTGGAACCCCGGTTTTTCTCCTATCGTTGTCGCGCAGTGGTGTCCGGCTAATTTTCTCACCACAACGAAGACGGGGGAAACTATTTTTTGAATGCCCGCTACACCTTTGCAACTCGCTAGCGACAGCTCCTTCGGCTCTTCTAAAAAAACAGCAGCGCCGCGCCCGAAAACCACTGGACGTCGTGCATAGCATACCAACATTTGGATGAGACCTATCTATTCGTCCATCTTGTGTTCATGGCTGTCTGGAGAGAAGACAGGATCCGAGGAGCTGGAGAGGACCACCACCGATTTGGAATTTGGGTGGGAAGGTTCCAATCACACGACTCCCAACCAAGAGTGGTGTCCAGCTAGTACATGATTGAGGCCTTGGCCTCGTTTAGATGGATGAATTGGAGAGAAAAACACTGTATCAGAATTCCTGTAGCATTTCGTTTGTATTTGGTAAAAATTATCCAAATTTTGACTAACTAGGCTTAAAATGTTCGTCTCGCAAAGTACAACAAAACTGTGTAATTAGTTTTTGATTTCATCAACATTTAGTACTCCATGCATTTGCCGACATTTTGATGTGACGGGGAATCTTCTTTTTGCATAGTGGAATTTGGTGGGAGAATAGGGGAACTAAACAAGGCCCTTGTTTAGTTCTCCTAATTCTCCCTAAATTCTACTATGTAAAAAGAAGATTCCCTATCACATCAAAATATCGGCAAATGCATGGAGTACTAAATGTTGATGAAATCAAAAACTAATTGTACAGTTTTATTGTACTTTGCGAGACAAACATTTTAAGCCTAGTTAGTCAAAATTTGGATAATTTTTATCAAATACAAACGAAATGCTACAGGAATTCTGATACAGTGTTTTTCCCCCTAATTCAGTGTTTTTCTCCCCAATTCACTGAACTAAACGAGGCCTGATGCCATTGCCAAGCAAAAGTCGCGGGTCTACGTAACGGCCTACACATCGCGTCCAGGTCCAGCTCACCAATCCGGCCTACCTTTGGACTTGGAGCCCCCCAAAGATACCCCTTTGACCGCCCACCACTCGCGACCTCGGAATTAGCCCTAGGTATTCTTCTCCCGTCACTTTCCATGCCGATCGACGCTACCAAAGCTGGGCAGGGCAGGCACGCCATGAAGTACAACACAGACTACACACAGCCAGCCTGATCCTCGCTTCTTTCGGCGCCAGGTCGACCTTGGATGGTTACAGCTTTGACAGAACTGGACCAAATCGAGACGTAAACGAGGCCTCGCTTTCAGGGACAGCAAGGGTACAACGCAGCAACTAGACTAGACGTTGGCGTCCAGGTCCAGGCAGCAGAGCAGAGCACCTGGGATTCACCGATTCGGCAAAGGGTGCCGACACGCACGTCTCCGGCTCAAGCAACCCACAGGCAGCAAGGCATGGATGGATACATCTAACTGCAGATCGAAATCAAAACTGCCGCTAGGCTACATGTCGCCCTCTGCGAAAATTACATTTAGCATCCTGAAACCGGCCAGATGCCAATCCACACAGGTTCCCGTCCACGGTCCACCCAACTAGGATGACTACTTGCCACATCTCATGGGCACCAACCATACCATGAGCAGCACCGGCAGCAGCTTTGTGCTGTGCCTCGCTTTGCAATTGTGGAGGCTGGCTCACACTACAACATTGCCAGGTAGATAGATGCCAGGCGAAAGATTTCCTTTTGCTGTTCCGCCGGCAGGGAGAGGACAGCTAGCGTCGGTCAATACCTGTAGCCACTCTCGGCAGCATATTTGCTCCTCATGTAGGGATCGTACTTCGGATCACTGTAATCAGCAGGCTTTGCTTCCGCGGGCTTCAGATCAGGATGTGCGGCCCCGTAGGCGACCTCCCCGCTCTTCTCACGGTGGTGACGGTGGCGGAGCCTGTCCTTTGGGACCTTGGCACCTATGGGAGCGGGCTCGGAGGTGCCGTAGAAGTCTGCGTATTCCTGCCTCTTAGAGGACCTGTGCTTGCTTGATAGGGTTGAATCCCTGAACTTGGACGACTTGATGCTCTTCTGGGCCTTTGCTGCTGTCTCAGTTACAGCATTAGGAGCGTGGACTGTCTCAGGCCTCATTGGCGTGCTGCTGAGCTTCTGCGCTGCTGGGGTCTCCTCTCTGTCCTCAGGCATCACCAGCCTGTCCCTGAGCGGAGTGAGATCTGTTTTCCTCTTCCCTTGTTGCACGCGTTGTGGGACGACCCTGAGAAGTAGTTTCCCCACTCCCTCAATAGCAAGTTTCAGGAGATCAGCAATAAGCGTCCCGAGGGATGGCCATCCAGCTCCTGGTTCCTCTTTCAGGCTCTCCACAACCAGAGGTGGCTTCCCAATCGTGCTGCTCTCGTGCTGCTCATTTTCAGGTGCCTCTACCTGCAATGGCATCAACAGAAACAAACTACTACATTAGCAGATTTTTTTTTTCATTTTCCGTCCATTATAAAATTGAGAAAGAACAAGATGCAATTTAAGCATGACTAGGAATACTGTGATGCCATATCGAGTGGAAACATCTATGTAAAAATGGACAATACAGGGCCAGCATACACAAATAACTACCTTCTCGGAGCCTGAGAATCCAAATCCATGTTGGAAACCAGAAAAGATATATCCAGCCACAACAGCACCAATGACCAATATGAGATCTGTGTAAATGAACAAAACAATGCTGATGATAAAGTATGGAACTGAATTTCGCAAATAGTAGATCAAGGGCATGTTTGGATTGCGCCCTGCCAGGTGACCGAAATCGGACGCCTGGGAGCACTGCCTGGGCCAGGGTGGAGAGCAAACCAAACAGGCCCCAAGTACACGGAAATACTGATACATTTGCCAGACATAATCAGCATATTAATCACGAATCAAGTACATGGACAATTTGAAGGAGTAATGAAAAAGATCGATATTCAGATAACTGCATGTATGGTAGACAGTGATAACAAAATTTATGGTAGACAAACAGAACTAAGAACTCAGACAAAGAAGACAGGATTTTTGCAGATAAATCTCAACATGTAAGATACAGGGATATGGTAGATCCAAATATCCCAAGTTACAGTCCACTAATACAACAAACAACAACAACAACATAGCCTTTTGTCCCAAGCAAGTTGGGGTAGGCTAGAGATGAAACCCAAAAGAGACGAAAAAACAGGGAGACACATAAAGGGACAAAAATGGCACGAGACAAAAAGAGGTCACGGTTCAGGCACGTTGATTGCCAATCTCCAAGCGCTCCTATCCATAGCTAAATCCTTGGGGATATTCCACTCTTTAAGATCTCTCTTAACGGACTCATCCCACGTTAGTTTAGGTCGACCTCTACCGCTCTTTACATTATCGGCCCGCTTTAGAACTCCACTACGCACCGGCGCCTCAGGAGGCCTCCGTTGGACATGTCCAAACCATCTCAACCGATGTTGAATCAATTTCTCCTCAATTGGTGCCACCCCAACCCTATCCCGAATATCGTCATTTCAAACTCTATCCCTCCTTGTGTGCCCACAACACCAACGCAACATACGCATCTCTGCTACACTCAATTGCTGGACATGTCTCCACTAATACTTTCAGGTTAAAATAAAAATATAGCATGTGCACCTATGACCTCTTTGATAATATTCAAAACAGACGTGAATGGAAAGAATGGTTTAACATGTTCTTCTAAAAGGATGAGAAAGTAATCATGTCATTGATGCCATCAGTGCTATTCTAAAAGGGAGAGAAAGTGGTCTTCTCATCTATGTTCTTCTAAAAGGGTGTGAAAGGGATATTGCATCTACATCATGACTAATTAAAGAGGGTCAGCAGAATTTTAAAAGGTGAATATCTATATGTATAAAAGAACTTCAAATAAGACATTTCACAATCAAGAGGCACATTAGCACAGATGTCATCCCAGTTTTCCTAAACTGATCTATCAGGACCATTAGTTTAGCCATCAAGTAGGGCATGGAAAGATAGCTTTACAGCATCAGAAACAAAAGGAAAAGAAGAAGGGGACCAACACGGCAGTACTACCAATTCTTGTACCTCATATACTAAACGACACATAAACATTACCAGAATTCTTCTTTTACTTTGTCTTTCAAGAATATTACACGGTGCAAAATGTTCTTCTCACATCTACTTGAACCCTAGACTCGCAACAAAATTATGGTGACAGCATACAAGTGATAGTTAGCTTTATGCCAGAGCATATAGCATGGAGAGTTAAACTTCTGGCATATAAAGAATGAAGTGTATCATTTCTAACATGGATCATATAGTACTACATATAGCATTTACTAGACATGGTTTATAAGTCAGCATCTGACTTTTGCATTTCCTGATTTGTTCAACCTTCTAATTTAACTCCAATCATGCCACCTCAGTTTTAAAAGACATTAATAGTCTGAATGTTTGATACTTCCATATGGGAGGTCTTAGTGTGTGACACTGTGACCAGCCTACTGAAGCTGAGAAAGTATAATCCAGTGCAACAGCAACAACAACAACATAGCCTTTTGTCCCAAGCAAGTTGGGGTAGGCTGAGATGAAACCCAAAAGAGACGAGAGAAAGTATAATCCAGTGGACTTGAAAAAAAATGATCCCAAAAAGGAAAGATGTAATTGTAAATACAAAGTACCGAAGGATTTTACTATTCTGCCTGTTCAACCCCTATGTTTAGTATCATGGATAATAATCCAGTACAGGACCATGAAAAGGTTTAAGCACAACACTTGATAGATTTTTACTTCTGTTCTACAACTAACCATATCGGCGTGAGTCTTTCCTCTAGGACCTCATCACCTCAAGAACATGACAATTGATGAGTTGGATCGTTACCTTTCCTTATCAGACACGTCTATATGTACAGGAAACAGAACAAGTGAAAGAGAATGAACCTGAAGATAGGAGTGCAGAATCCTGGTAAGTACAGTCTTCTTGTGGAAGAGAAATCTTCCTAAGGGCTGCATTTCCACGGTCAATAACCAGAAGAGAGCACATTTTCTTCACATACACCACGTCAAAATCTGTAGAGAACTTTGCATCTTCACTGGGGCCATCCCTGTAGCCAGGGATATTTGATTTCCCACCCGCAATGGTGGTCACTCCTGAACAGAATTTTTCATTCACCAACTGTTAACACTTAACACAACTATTGCATGAAGTGTATATCTATTTAACTACCGATCACCTGATTCTCCAATCTTCCGAATCGCCAAGTTTGCTGTATCAGCAACATAAACATTGCCCATATCATCCACGGCAACGCCTGTGGGGCGCTTGAATCGGGCATCACTTGGTTTACCATCTATATGGCCAGAATGCCCCTGGAAAGAACCAGCGACGAGTCTTCCTCTGCTATCTGCAGAGGACCTATTATCAATCCACACTGCTGGACTTATGTTTACAGCATCCATTTATCTGTCCATGGCACTTCCCTAAATATGCATACTATTAATTAAAAGGAGACCAGAGCTTCATATATTACTAAATGAATCGATTATAACCATTGCTGTACACATGACCAAGTTAAGGGAGAATGAAAGTGCAGGGAGTCTTTTAAGGACAGAGTGATATTACATTTGGAAAGATAAGTTATTCAACATTTGCTAGTAAGAGTGTAGCCCTAGTACTTGAGAAGAACACGATAAAAAAAATTGTATGCATGGATATTACTACTAGTATGTCAAAGAAAGCTGGCTCAAAATGCTACGGTTTGTTCTTAACCCATAATCATGTTAACCGTGTGTTATGCCAAAAAATAACCAAGCAAGCACATAACCGAGGTGGCAGGAAGAGGACATACACTCAGAAAGTGGTGGGGTTATCCGCACAATGTTGCTGTGTGCCGAGTCGACTGCAAGGAGCTCCCCGCCCTCAACAGGAGACACTCTGATGGTGTGCGGCGTGACACCAAGCTTGTCACCCTCGACAAGTGTCTCTACAAAGTAGCCGCTCTCAAATTGCAGCGATACCCCCACGTGGCCATCTGCCAAAATAGTTGAACACCGTGAGCAAGAGACAGAACAAGAGCACAAATATCAGCAGCTGCGGTAACGGGCGGTAACGTATGATCAATGACTTGGGCCACAATGAGCAAAAAATACAAATCAGTTGAGCCTCTGCTGGATCTGGACTCTGCTAAGACACTTCTAAGAGCAGGACGAGCAAACTTCCGAATCATTAGGTTGGCCCTGTTGGGGTTTATTTTGGTGGTTTAGCAAGTTACCTCACCAATACAGGGCCAGCTGAACAGAAGGCGAATAATACTGAAATAATTATGAAAAATTAGAAAAATGTCGGAGCTCGTCCCCATTGAGAAGATGGTTTACCCCCTCCCACCCCCACCCCAACTATCTTCCCGTTTGTTGTGGTCTCTATTATTCCCCACTCATCCTTTTTTTTTCTCGGGAAACACTAGTCGCTAGTGGAGTGGAACCGTGTTCATCAATCATCTGTACTATAATAGAAGCGGAAGTCGACCGCGTCCCACAGCAGCAATCGCTGCGAGCAACAAAATCGAAAGCGCAGGCCGCGCGAGGGATTCCGCAGGTGAACTAGGGAGCGACGGCGACTCACCGGCGTACTGGGGGTGGCCGGGCAGCTTGGGCCCGTGCGTCGAGGGGCCGGCCCGCGGCCACCTGACGACCGACGACAGCTGCTTCACGATGCTGCCTGCGCGCGGCACGAAAGGCAGGAGTACGTATTAGTAGAAACTCGGGATCGAATCGCCCCTGTCGGGCCGCATTTGAACAGGGAACGGTAGCGGCGGCGACGGGCGAGCGAACCTGTGGGAGGGGCGAAGGCGGCCGCGCCGGGCCGGAAGGCGGCGGCGAGGAGGAGCACGAGCAGGAGCCGGAGCGGGGATCTCAGTCCCATGGGGAGGGTCGGTTGCTGACTCGTGTGGACTGTGGTTGGGGTTTTTTTGGGAGAGAGCGAGAGGCAAAGGGCCTTTTTCGCTTTCAGACGGCGGCCTCGGTGACGTTCTCGGTTTCTCTTGTGCTCCGCGGGCGCGTGCAGCGAGTGCGACTACCAATGCCAAGTCTTGTCTTGCGTCGTGTACTCGTAGGCCTCGTTTAGATCCCAAATTTAGGATACAAAATTTGCATAGTAAATGTCCCGTCACACTGTAGCAATTTTGTTTTTATTTAGTAATAATTATCCAAATATTGATTAATTAGGCTTAAAATATTCGTCTCGCAGAGTACAACAAAACTATGCAATTAGTTTTTAATTTCATCTACATTTAGTACTTCATATATGTGCCGATATTTTGATGTGATAGGGAATCTTCTTTTTGCATAGTGGAATTTGGGGTGGAATTTACGCCTTGTTTAGATACCAAAGTTGGTATCCC
The DNA here is from genome assembly GCA_022457205.1 of Saccharum spontaneum. Classification (NCBI taxonomy): domain Eukaryota; kingdom Viridiplantae; phylum Streptophyta; class Magnoliopsida; order Poales; family Poaceae; genus Saccharum; species Saccharum spontaneum. Next base: position 17,961,665 of record CM039592.1, on the reverse strand, counting down.
AACTTTCCACAGTGCACGTCACATCACACTGTAGCAATTTTGTTTTTATTTGGTAATAATTGTCCAAATATTGATTAATTAGACTTAAAATGTTCGTCTCGTAAAGTACAACAAAACTGTATAATTAGTTTTTAATTTCATCTATATTTAGTACTCCATATATGTGCCGGCATTTTGATGTGACGGGGAATAGGAATTCTGCATAGTGAATTTGGGAGGCAAACTTTGGAATCTAAACAAGGCGTTAGGGATCAAGGCCGTAGTACGCCGCAGACCCGCAGCGCCGATTCCGCTGCCGACTTCTCTGCGACTGCATTAACCCCATGTTCCCTCTGGCTGGCATGTGGAACCCCGGCGGCCCGGCGATATATGCGGCGGCGGCCATACTTGGCACTAGTGTTTAGAGCATCTCCAAGAGTTTGCCAAATGAGATTGGCATCCTTTCAATTTTGGCAAAATGAAAAAATTTGGGTTCCAACAGCTTGGCAAATGAGGTTGGCATTCTTGGCAACTTGCCATCCACCGGCCTCGCACGCGCAAATATGCGCGCGCGGAGCGGACTTGGCATCCGTATGTACGAGAGAGGTGGAAGGGCACAAACATAATTTTGTTTCTCTCTCAGGGTTCCTGATGTAAGTTTTTAAGAGGTGGAAGGGCATAAACATAATTTTGTTTCTCCCTCAGGGTTCCTGATGTAAGTTAGATCTGGGTTTGGCAAGTGAATTATACCAAACTCTTGGAGAGAGACTGTTTTTTTACTTGGCATATCTTTTTACAACTTGGCAAAACACAAGATTTGACAAATGAAAATTGCCAAACTCTTGGAGATGCTTTAAGGCCAGCTGGATTTATTACAATCAGGATTATATATAGAAAATTTGTTGACGGATAGAAAGATATAAAGAATGATTTTTATATAAATAGTTCTTTAAATAGTAACAATAATTTAAAAAGCGAGTTTAAAGAAGACTCTCGCATATGCTCTAAAACTAGAAATCATGTTTTCTTAATTCTCTACGATAATTTATACCTAATAATAAAGAGGTAAAATTTTCGTCATGATTTTTTTCACTTGTAAGGTGTAAGACGCAACCGTCCGTGACTCTGTAAGATGTAAGATGTAACCCACGACGGATTTTGAACCGGTAAAAATTTCCGTGCTTTTACAAAAACCACTTGGTGCGCGAGTAAACGCTAAAAAGAGATACCATCGGAGATATGCAGGCGCGTATCGACAAACCGCATAATGATCTCCGATCCGAGTTGGACTCTACTCCTCGCGACCAACGGCACGTCCTGTCAGGCCCTATAAAACTGCGGCCCACAATCAGCAACCAAACCTAAGCCAGATGATCTTGACTTGATCAATCCCGCAAGGCTAGCATCGGGAGCCGCAAGCCATCTAGCGCTTCACGTCACGCACCGCCGCTCGCAGCTTGGCCCATATATTAATTAACCCCTAAACAACACGAATTAATACTTTCCTGCATGCCACTAGAGATCTAAAGCTTTGAATCAACGACACGAACTCAACCACATCTTGTGTTTGGCCAGCACAATCGTTCAGAATTCCCTGAGGCGTCCAATTTAGTCTAGACAAACATGACTTTAAACTTAATGCATGCACCACTAGAATACACGAGATGGAGGTTTACTCATGTATAGAATCGAGAGAGGTTTCCTATCATAATCATCAGCAGATAGACTATGATCCGGCTGCCCTCAGCGGCGATGAAGATAGCACCCTATTCTCGGCAGGATCATACGGCAGCACCCTCGCGCGGGAGGGAGGGCTCGAGCAACAGGACGCAGCTATTGTCAGGGTTCGAGGCGCGTGCCGACGGCCCCGAGCTCACCAACCAACACGAGCTAATGTTGCGGTCGGGACATACAATGCCTCGTGCGCTACACGTTCCACAATGGGGACTTGTTGTAAGGTCCAAATGGCTAGAGGGGGTGAATAGCCTATTTAAAAATCTACAAGCTTCACTAATCAACAACATTAGTATGAAAGATGGCTAAGCTAATTCTAGCACTAACTCAACTACACTATGCAAGCCACCTATACAATTCTAGTGAAGCAAAGCTATGATCTTTAATACACACCAACAAGGCTAAGTCACTAAGCTACTTACTCCTATGTGATAAAGGCTACACTAAGCAAACTACACAAGGACTAGTACAGGAAAGTAAAGAGCAAGTGACTTGATTCTTATACCAACGATGTAGAGAAGCAATGCACTCGAAAAATCAATCACAATGAGCAATCACAAGAGAAATCCTCGGCAAAGAGAAGACACAAGATTTTTTACCGAGGTTCACTTGCTTCCCGGCAAGCTACTCCTCGTTGTAGCGATGCATCCACTTGATGGATCACGAGCTAATCAACTATCAAGAGTTGAACCCTCAGTGGGTGTCGTACATTCACTCACAAGATAGGGATCCTCCAAGCCACGTGCTTCACTAGAGTAGCTAATTCGCGAACTCCCACGGAGAAGGCTCAAGAACCCCTCACAATCAACTTGGTGAGGCTCGAAACAATCTCTAAGGTCGAGCTCAACACCACCGCTGCTCCAAGACGTCTAGGGTATCGGGAAACACCCAAGAGTAACAAGCAATCTGCAGCAAACACGAAGATCAAGTGCCACTAGATGTAACTCTCAATGTAATGCACTTGAATCTCACTCAATCTCTCTAGAGTATGTAACCAAGCAAGGAGATGAGTGGAGGAAGTGTTCTCTAGCTTAAAGTGTGCCTCAATATCTCAAATGTGCAAGGGTTTACCCCCAAGGGCTGGCCACCTCTTATTTATAACGTTTCACTCAAGAGCTAGCCTTTATCAACTTCACTGGACGATTTTCGGGGGCGACAGACGCTGCACAGTAGCATCTGTCGCCAAGCCGACAGACGCACACCCAGCGTTTGTCACGTTCTCCTCGCGCCACGTGTCCCCACGCGCTCAAAGCTAACGGTCGAAATCCCAGCGTCAGACGCGTTCTACGCTTCGTGGCCCAGCATTTGTCGCGGGCGACAAACGCGTCCGACGCTCCGCACCCTCAGCGTCCGTCACGCGACAGACGCAGTCCAGTAAGGACCGGAACCGCGCTATCACGCGACAGACGCGCCCGGTGGTCGCTCGACAGACGCGGCCTGGCGTCTGTCGCTCCACAGCTCACTCCGCTTCCTCTGCGCGTAGCTGACAGACGCTGACGTTAGCGTCTGTCGCGCGACCAACCGCGCGTCCGTCGCCACGTCCAGCGCCGCGCTACTAGGGTTTAGCGTCAGATGCTGCGTGCCTACGTCTGTTGCTCGCGGTGCCAGCGTCTGTCGCTCACAACTCAGCGAATCTTCGTCGTTTTCTCGTTCCGCTTGATCGCTCTTATCACTTATGAGCTACTCTTCATATGTGTATCACTAAAACACATGTTTTAGCTCATGAAACACCTGTCGTGCTTTCACTACTTTTTCAACCTCCGGCGCAATGGAAAATAGACATTTCATTTCTCCGAAAACACCTGAATCCCGCACTCATAAGCTCGGCAGGAGGGAGAGCGAACCCCAAACCCCTCACTACCGCTCAAACACCGCCGCCTTCGCAAATGTGCCAACACCATCATGTGTAAATCACCATGTGCATGTGTATTAGCATTTTCACAATCATTTTCCAAGGCGATACGTTAGCTCTCTACTAGATCCTAATGCATATGCTCAAGAAGATGACCTAGTAGCACTTGATCCACGAGCTAACCGTGATTACCCCTCTTGATAGTCGGCTATCAATCCTAAACCCGGTCAATCACTTCTCTACTCATCTTTAGACCGGCAAAAGCAAACCCTACGATTATACCTTTGCCTTGATCACTTTGTTCCATGTCCATCTCCTCATGCTTGATCACCATGACCATAATTTCATGTCCATACACCATCTCTTTGTGATCTTGTGGCCACCACTCCATGCCACATGCACCGTCATCACATGTGTTGCTTATGCTTAACTTAAACCACTTAACACATGGCATTAGCAACTTGGTGTCATTGATTACCAAAACCAAACTTGGGCTTTCACTTGTAGGGCGACGATGCGTACCAGCGGGCGCTAGACGATGGCAGGCGGGTGTCTCGTGTCACTGTGCCATCATGCTCAACTAAGTGCTGTGGTCGGCGATAGCGAGGATGTAGCCAACGACGCCAAGAGAGATGCACGCACAACAACACACAAGCAACGTTAGCTTTGTTGATGGGTTTCTTTTCGTCTTCGTAGCTATGGGTTTGCATCATTCAATGTTGGAACAATACTACATTAGATAGTTTTTTCCATTGCAACGCATGAGCATATTTGCTAGTAAATATAAAAAAAGGATAAAAAGAATCTGGTGGCACATAGTACTCCCTCTGTCTAGGAAACATGCAACCCATGGGTTGCGTGCCAGAAAAAATAGTTCCCATTTGACCAAGTTTCTACTAAATAGTATTCATATTCATGACTCCAAATCAATTTATTATGAAAATACATTTCATAATTAATCTAATAATATTTATTTGATATCATAAATATTAATACTTTTTATCTATAATTAGTCAAACTTAAGATATTAAAATGTAACACTATGCTAAAATTGCATGTTTTCCTAAATGGAGGGAGTATAAGACAAAATAGTAAATTCTATTAGACATTATTTGTGTCTATCTATAGATTAGGTGAACACGGTTTCAGGCATCCAGAGGAATCCAATGGGCTAAAAAAGGTCCACAAAGCCCAACTTTTGTGAACAACTAAAAGGGTTGGGCCTTTGGGGCAGGAGGAGCGAGTGACATAGGTGCAAAGCACTTCCCCTCAAAAAAAATGAAAAAGAAAACAAGTCATACGATATGATATGACGCACGGCGTCCGTCCTCCAACGGCGCTCGTTAGTCAACTTCTAAAAAAACGAAAAGAAAAGATAGCGCTGCTCCCTTCTCCAGCCATAAGCAGCGCGTCGCCACTCACCGTGGCCGTCTCCAACATGGCGGCACCGCATCCGTCCCCATCCCGCGCTGCTCCGCGCTCATCTCCCCACTCCGTGCTGCATGGCGTGGCCGTCCGCCCAATCTGCCTGCCGCCGCTGCCATCCCTTGCAACGCCTCCATCCCACGCAGCGGCCCACTCCGGTGCGCCGCCACCATCCCCTGTTGCACCATGCTATGCTCCGTCCTCCGCCACGCCCAGGCCAGGTGGCCAGGAGAGGGGGGCGTCGCAGGTCAGGCCTAGGCCAAGCGCAGGCGTAGCTGGCCGCTGCCAGGACGCATGTTGCAAGCTTATATTTCAAGTGTTTTAACTGTTTTATAAGTATATTTCAAGTGTTTCATGTTGCAAAAATAGATCCAGATGTTGCATACGTTGCAAATGTTTCAGAGGCACGTTGCAAGTGTTTGTTCAAAATGTTTTCAGACATGTGTTTGCAAGCGATTTTTGATCTGGATGTTGCATATGTTTCACACATGTTGTAAGAGTATGTTCTAATGATTTTAGCTATTTCAGTCTTATATTGCATTAAGTGTTTTTATGTTGCACATTGCAAGTGTTTTATCTTAATATTGCATATGTTTCAAGTATATGTTGCAAATATTTCATTTACATTAGACATATGTTACATTCAAATGTTTTATGTTTCAGATGTGTGTTCAACGAGTCATGGGAGTACCTGGGGTCCTACGGATGAGGACGTGCTCGTCCTCATCCCGACTCTCGGGTCCCGCCCGCGCGTAGGGAGCGGTGTTATTGGGAAGGAGCCACGAGCACTGCAATAAGGGCAGAGTGCGCGTACAGGGCGTTGCCAGGCGGACGGGGATGGGCTGCACGGGCGTCCGGACACACATCAGTCCCGAATGTGCAGGCGCTAGCCATGCCCAAAATCATACTCTCCTACGCTTGTACTTACTTCGTCTTGCAATACAATACATTTCAAAAAAAATTGAAGTAACTTAAGTAAATATTTAAATTGTGTGTCATGGATTAAAACCAGTTAAAGAGTTTTCTTCTCAAATTGTGGCTTTCTTGTTAACAAATTTTGCTAAATCCAAATATTTTTTTTAGATAATGGGAAAAAGTTCTGACTTCAGCATACTTTGAAAAAGAAGCATCAGTCCAAAAAAAACAAGAAAACACACCCAAAATTTAGAACATTAAATTTAAACATATGCTCCACATGGGATGCCATTTATTTCAGTACAAATTTTAGAAGTCATAATGCACTGTATTGTAGGACGGAGGAAATAGACACAAAATTGTAATGTTTTCTGATTTCTATATCTATAGACGAGAAATACACACAAATGCGAGAACTCCATGAAACAATTAACAGTACTGGTACTAAACTCCATGAAACAATTAACAGTACTGGCCCAAGCACTAAACTCTTTGAATGCATCTTAATTTTGTTTCACTGTCATCTGCCATGAAACAATTAACAGTACTGGTACTGAACCATCAGGACAGCAACAGTAACAAGAGTATGAAGTAATAGGCATACAAGTAATGATTGTAGAATTGTAGAATGAAATAATGACAGGAGTTCCTTGCCATTGATAAGATTACAACCTAAAAGCAACACTCAAGCATATCTGTATCATCTCTAAAATTACATGAAAGCTCACAACTATGGACACCAGCGGCGGTGGAGCTTAGCCAAAAAACAATGGTGGCGCACTATAGTAAATAATTTTTGTCTAAAGGGAAAATATATTGCCAAAACAAGACAATCACCAATTCACCATATAAAGTTTGATTTACCCGGTGCCTGTGTACCACATAGAAGCAACATTCAGGTACATTAGTCGTGATCCAGGCCAGAAGTAGGAAGGAAGCTTAGATGTATTTAACTCACTGCAGGAGAAACCCTAAATGTTACTGTAATATCCATTATCTTTTTGAAACGAATCAGTCAGGAGAGCTGCCGATTATATTAAAAAGAAGATAAGCCCAAAGTGGGCACACACCGATACAACAACGACCAACAGCAGTGCTGGAAAACAAAGTCAACCAAAGGAAAAAACAACTCTGGTCAGTTGGATTGGGAAATTGACACAAACCACACAGAACCGAAGCTCAACTCAGAAAAAGAAGAGAAAAAAAGAACCACCACCAACGCCAAACCACCACACTACACTGCCAAGCCTCGGACGTCAAGGACGTCTGGGCAAAAACACCGTCGTCACTGCTTGCGCCGTTGTTACCGACGATGATCCACACCGAGCTAGCCTGCTGCCAAGCCGGACTAGCCGCCGTAGGTCGCTGCGAGCCCCTCCAGCAATTGGATCCGCTTGCGCCGCCTGTCAAGACGATGTACCACACCGCACTAGCCACTGCCAAATAGGGCTAGCCGCCGTAGTCCACTGCAAGCTGCCAAACCAACGCGTGAGTAGCTGCCTCTAGCGCTCACCAAGCCGATCCCGTCCACCACGAACCAAGTGTGTACAGCTTCCAGTAGCCTAGCTGTCTCATTGAAGCATAAGTGCCACACACAGCCTCCGGCTGCCAGTTAGAGAGTCTCCTTGCACCAAAACAATGGCAGCTAAGCGGGACCGCCCACCGCCACACCACGCAGATCACCTCAACAATGCAATCTGCTGGCCACCTCCTCCCACGTCGGCCTCCTCGCCAACTCCATGGGCGCCTCCCACGCCGGCCTCCTCGCCAACTTCGTGGTCACAACTCACCAACTGCCAAACAAATGCGAAGCCCTACAATCGCCGTGCCAACACCCTCCTCCCGACCACCTTCCGCCGCAGTGGACACCGGAAACTTAAATCCTCAGCTAGGCCTCCACCTTCCTCGCCACAACGGTGGCGGCCATCACATACTGACAGTCACGGGCTTCCAAAGCGACGCCTCCAAAGAGGGATGCGACGCGACCAGTGCCACCATCGCCTGACCAGAAGGTCAAGGCACTACACCTAGGAAGAGCACGCCGTGCAAGGGGTAGAGAGCCGATCGATGGACGCTTCCAAGGAAGAATAAGGCGCCCGAAGGTGTCGCCGTCATCGGTCTAAGGGACACAGCTTTCGCCATGGCACCTCAACCCCGTGCGTGGCAGTGGCCAGGGCCTGTACTCGCTGCGCTAGCCGCCCCCCGTTGCGGGCTACCATCCCCCAGCAACCAGCCGGCAGGGCACACAATACTGCCACATGTCGAGGTCACTGGAGACCGCCGCCGCCGGCTCTGGCATGGCACCAGTTGTCGTCACTGTCGGCCTCCGCCGGTTGCCACGAGGCACATGTCCCACCATCACGGGCTCCGTCAGGACACCACCGATGCCCCTAGCTAGAGCCACCGCCACCGCGCCGCCACAGTCGCCGACCCTAGCATGGAGCCAGCCACCGAGGCGCAGATCCGGGTGCCCGAGCACTCACGCCCAAGCAGCAGTTCCGCTCGGCTGTCGCGCGATGCCCTGCTCCTCGATCAGCCACCACCTTGCGCCGCGCCGCTGATGGAGCAGCAGAGGAAGCGCCGGTTGAGGGACGCAGATCCACACACGGGGGCACCGGATCCACTCACGAAGGCCCCGGACCTGGACTCCCATGGAGCTCCGCTGCCGCCGGACGATGATACCACCGTCGTCGCTCGAAGCTGCTCGAGATTCCACCGAGAGAAGCAGGGAAAGGCCCTGCCGCCGCCTTCCTCGCAGTCGTGCGGGCCTCCCGGCGACCTACTTGGGCGGCAGCAAAGCAGGGGACAGAGAGAAGGGAGCGGTGGCCCGGTAGATGGACGGCCACCCGAGTCGCCCTAGAGGCGGAGCAACGCGGGGGCTGGCTGAGTTGCGTCTTAAGGTGATTGATTGTAATATCCATTATCGATAAAAAGCATAAGGAAAGAAACAGTTAAGAGGTATAAAAGTGACAGGGATTGTTCTGCAAAGAACATGACATGAAGCAGGAACATATGATACATGCTATTAAAAGATCCATTACTATCAAAATGCATAGGAAACAAACACTAAGAGATGTGTTGAGTGAAAAGGATTGTTCTGCAAAGAAGACTTTTAAGACCGTATAACAAAACCGCTATGGGACAACAATCAACACAAATTTGTTTGTACATATGCATGAAGTGGTGGCAACCGTGTACTCGGGTAAAGCAGTTAAATCCTAGGGGTAGCAGGTGAGGAGCAATGCTGCTGACTGAGGACTATGAAAGAGGAATTTACGGCTCTCTTATGCTGATCGCCATGACTCATGAAGGAATCAGCTAACAATTTTCAATTGCACACACACCTCTTATGTCATGAGCGGCCAACTGCCTTCCCACCAAATGTCAAGATAATATACAAGTACTTATTGGATCTAATTCACTGCAGAGAGGGAAGAATACGATTCAACAAAGAAATTCCAAGTGTACTATTCACATCCCACCTTTTTCTCTTAACTATAATTTAAATTTCACATTGATAGGATACAGTTGCCCCAATGACCACACCAACATTAGCATCAACATGTAGTCACGCTTCATGACTCAGATCTTGAATCTTTGTCAAAAAAAAAAAAATTCATCCATCACTCAAAGAGTTGACTGTGTATACATGTTTCTAGGTCCATGTTTGATAATGCTGACATTGAGTAGAGTTACAGAACTGCAGGAAACAGAAGCACATATTTATTTAATTGTGTCCGATAACACAGCTAGAACAATTGTATGTAAAGATAGCTGCCATATAGTTCAACTGCATAACCTGCATAAGTTGGAGGATTGCTCTTTTCACAGAAATTTTATGCCTTTCAATTCAAGTAAGGTGCATAAAAACAGATGGACCAAAGTCTGGTCTTTCTTATGTCATCAATAAAAATAAGTATGCCCTAAAAACTTGGCATAGTTTAGTTTGATCTATGAAGATTCACTACATTGTAGTGCAATGCAGATGTGAAGTGTATATATAACTATATAAAGAGGACCACTCCATAAACGCGCAAGTACATGACCAGTCAGATTACCATCCCAAGCTATTGCTATTTCCAAATTCCAAGTATTAGTTTTAAGAATTTTGCTTTCAGGATGCACATAACATTCATGGAAATGAGAGGATGGAGGAACCAGCCAGACAATACTTCAAGAGTTGTGACATTGTTTTTCTTTTCTGTGATATAATGGAATTGTGAGAAATCAGGCCATAACAAGCATGTGGGTGCAGGAAGTAGAAGTTCTCCTCTGGTGCTGCAATGTCTATGCATAGTATCGATTGCTAGTTAATTTTATGAGCAGAGTATTCGATTAACACTTGGCATCAAATTCATAAGGAGGTTGGCAGGAACAGAAGACAATGCATCAAGGCGAACCAAGCAATGACTCTACACAGGGAAAAGAAAAGGAGACCGTACCTGGGTGGGAAGTAGCGGATGACGCTGACCTGGTTGAAGGTGCACCCTCCTTGCAGAGGATGTGGGTGAATGTGTCGTGATGCCATTGTATGAGTACGTGAGGGCCACCAGCCACAATATCTCATCCTAGTTCTGGTCTTCAGGAGCAGCAGCTTGACACATTCTGCTGGCATGGCCCCCATCTTGGCCACCATGGTCACCGCACCTCCCATGGAGAAGTCCATCACCAGACTTGACAGTGAGCTTACACGGCTCATCAGCCTCCCCTCATTTCAGTTGTTCAGTGCTGCCAGTGCAGTGGCAATTACTCAGCTCTCCGGCGAGCAGCGATGATCAGAATCGGAGACAGATGGGGATTAAAGGCTCCTTTACTCCTCTTTTGAGTGGCTGACAGATTATTGGATGCGAAATCCACTTGAATCCTCTTTGAAAAAGGTCGGACGCCCCTGCAAAAATGTCATGTGCATTTGCACATGACATGCTCATATGATGTTAGCGGAAATCCAAATCTGGAACTGAAGAACCTTCCTCAAGAGTCAAGAGATCCATCTCTTTTTCCTTAGAAAAATAGTTTGGTCATGACCTACTGAAGGATTTGGATTTACATTTCACATTGACAGGATACTATTGCCCCAAATGATCGAAGAAACACCAACATGTACATGTATTCATACTTGAAGGATTAGATCTACACATTAAATATAATTTCAGCACTCTCTGTTTACAAGAGTTATCTTTTGTTGCAATGACTCCATCTCCTTCCTTGTGAGAAAAATCTCCAGGAAAAGTTTTCCTTTTTCTTTCCCCAATAATTTTTGTGAACTTCATCAGGCTCAGGGGTTCTTGCTTGTGCATCCCATTTGAATGATCTGGACTTCGACCAAGGATCTGAATACATTCATAACCATATGCACATCATTTCACTGCCCCTTTCATCTTGCGCTCAAAATTGTGACCATGCTGGCTCACCAACTGTTGGAGTTGATCGTACCCAGAAAGAACTCCAGCTCCTGCCATCCCTGAAAGAATATTTGCACCAATACCTCTAAATAATGTGAAGAACCCTTCGGTTGAAACTATCAGTTTTACTGCATGGAAACCGTTCTTGTATTTAAATGGTTGTCCTGAAGTCAACATCATTCTACGACGGACTGTGTCGAATGGATAGGCACAGGCCCCAGAGAATGTAGTTATTGCCCAGCCCAAGGCAAAACTCGCAAAGAAATTCCCCTGAATAGCAACAAAAACAAAAGTTAAGGGTGCTATATAAAACTTAGCAGGAAACTCCTGTGATAGTCATGCTACTTCATGAGACTGTCAGTACCTCCATTGGGCCTACCAGAACTAGAGGCTTCATGCTATCATAGATACCAAAATATAGACCCCGGTACAAGGTGATTCCCATAATAGACACACTGAAACCTCGATATAGTCCAGACATGCCATCGGTTGTAAGTGTCTTCTTGTAAACATCCAGCAACCCCCTGAACTGGCGTTTGGTTCCCTGTGATTCAATTGCATCAGTAGCTAGCCTTGTTCTTGCATAATCTAGATGGTATAGCAGCAATGATGTTGTAGCTCCTGCAGCACTGCCAGAGGCTACATTTCCTGCTAACCACTTCCACTTTCCGTCTTTCTCGCTGTCATAGCCAAAGAAGCTTTTGAAGTAGCCCCTGAATGCAAAGTTAAAAGCCTGCACAATGGAAGTTTCATCTAGGTTGATTTTTCGTCAAGAAGGGAAAAAACTGATTCATTTTCCGGCCTCAGCATCTTTAAAGAAGAAGCCTCAGTTCACACAATATAGAGTTTAGCTTGCGCTACCTCACACTCAACTCTACGTGCAAAACACATATAAGTGACAAGTTCAAAATTATTGACAAAGCATAAATATGAATGGCCACCCATAGGATACAAGAACGTTATCACCACCGCCTCCAGGGTGCGGTGCGACACACATAGATAATGCAACATTAAGCACAGTTAGACAAACTACAGGAAACAGCAGCACATGCTCATTTAACTGTTCGATAACATAGCTCGAATAATTGGCTGTAAAGATAGCTGCCATATAGTTCAACCGCGTGACCTGCATAAGGTTGGAGGATTGCTCTTTTCACAGAACTTATAAGCATTTGTAGTAAAATGCATAAAAACATACAGATGCAAATGCTGAGTCTGGTTGTTTTTTTATGTCATCACTAAAACTAAGGGTGTGTTCACTTCACATGCAAACCCAAAATATTTCATCTTCCACCCATCACATCGAATCTTTGGATGCATGCATGGAGCATTAAATATAGGTATAAAAGATAACTAATTGCATAGTTTGTCTGTAAATATCGAGACAAATCTTTTGAGCCTAGTTATTCCATGATTGGACAAATTTTGCCAAATAACAACAAAAGATGCTACAGTAACTTTTCACCCACTTTTCACCAACTGAACACACCCTAAGTATGACTTAAAATTTGGCCTACTTTTTTTTTCTGAACATGCACAAGAGCTGTGTATCATTATATTAAGAATTGAGAAAGAAACTAAAGGGAAAGAGCCCTTACAAACACGCACCCTACAATCTCCTTAAACAGCCCTAGTGTATTTTCATTTATGAAGATTCACTATATAAAAGTGCAGTGCAGATGTGAATCACTGAATTGTATATATAGAGAAAGCACTCCTTGTCCACATACGTGGTCATATTACCAAGCCATTTCTCTTTCCAAAACTGTTTTAGCAAAATGCACACAGCTTTCTTTGCGACCAAAGTATGGAGGATACCCGCGAGACAACACCTTTAGAATTGTTTGTTTTTCCCTTTTCTGTGATGGAAAGGAATTGTGAACAAGGAAGGCCGTAACAAACATGTGCGTTCAGGAACTCTCAGTCCCCGAAGAAAAAAAAAGAATTCTGGATTCCTGGATCTGTAATTTCTGCACTCAGGAACGGATAATCCATGCATAGCATTGATTGCTAATTAATTTTGTGAGTTGAGCATTTGATTAGGAGTCGGTGTTAAATTCATAAGCAGCTTGGCAGTAAGAGAAGGCAATGCACATATGCAATGGAGGCGCATCAAGCAATCGTATACTAAGGAAAAGGAGAAAAAAAAACGGGGACGGACCTGGGTGGGGAAGTAGCGGATGACGTTGGCCTGGTTGCCGCGCCAGAGCGCGGCGGCGCCCTCCTCGCGGAGGACGCGGGCGAAGGCGTCGCCGATGCCCTTGTAGGGGCGCGTGAGGGTGCCCCGGCGCAGCATCTCGGCCTGGTTCTGGAGCAGCAGCTTGACGCGCTCGACCGGCGCGGCCCCCGTCTTGGCCACCACGGCGGCCGCGCCGCCCATGGCGAAGTCCGCCGCCACGCTCGCCGGCGACGTCGCGGGCCTCATCGGCCTCTCCTGCTTTCGCTCGTCGGGCGCGGCGGCCATCTCTCGATGGCGGCGGCAGGTGGCTTTGGTGCCTTGGTGGGAAGAGACGGATTTGTTTTCCGCCTCGATCAAGATCAATCTGACGTGGAAAGAGACGGATTGTCGGACGCCGACAAATCAATCAGACGCACCTCCTAAATAAAACGAACTTCCGTAATGCATCTCCAGAAGCACGACATGAAGTGTCTTTTTTTTATACAATTATATTTACTTTAATCCGTGTGTTGGAGTGGATTAGAACGAAACCTAATTTAATTTTACTTTAATTCAATTCAACATACGTGCACTGAGATGAATATATGCACATCAACCAAGGCCTTACGGGAATAATAAATTATCAAAAGCACGAGATTGAGGTGTTGCATTGAAAGTTTTCTTTGACAAAATCTTACCCCCTGTTCGGCTGAGCTTATCAGCACGGCTTATCAGCCGTGGAACAGTGTTTTTCTCTCACAGCAAATCAGCCACAGCCGGCTTATAAGCCAAAAAAACAGCCTGCCGAACAGGGCCTTACACTAAGGGCATGTTTGGTTTGAACTTGTTAAAGTTTAACTCTCATACAATGTTTTCCTAAACGCTAAACGGTAAATAGTCGGTCACCCTTCGTTTAACGTTTAGACCGTTTAAACGGTGTTTAAACGGAGTTAAACAGTCTAAACGGTTTTGTACAATAACAATAAAATATACATATTTATGTAGGTAAAAATAAAATTTACTAAACCCATACATATTTACACATGTAAAAATCAAATATTCTACCAAATAATCTTGTTGGAAGAAATCTAAATCGCAAAACACTTCATATAATTACAATATTAATTAGTTTCATATTGATTGTGATAGGCGTAGTCCTTTAATTCACTTAATTATGGATTAAATGGTTATTTAGCTTATTTAATCATGTTTAATCTGAGTTTGTTTAGACCGTTTAGACGGAATTGAACGGTTTAAACGGGTTTAAACGGCCCAACCGTTTAATTCACCGTTTAGGGCCTAAACAACACGGCTGACTTCTGTTTACCGTTTAAACGGTGTTTAAACAGACTAAACGGCCGTTTAGACGAACAGTGCTCTCATCACATCAATGTTCCCTCAAATACATGGAGTACTAAATGTAGACTAATTGCATGCATGTCGGCATAGACTATGAGTAATTTACGAGATGAATCTATTAAGCCTAATTAATCTAAGATTGAAAACTTTTTGTTAAATAAGACGAAAATACTACAGTGTTTATTAAACTTTAACTCCTCAAACAAACACCCTGAGAAATTACCATAATGAATGAACCAGTACATGGGAGGAGCTTGCCAAAGACCGCGTAAAGAGAGCGGCGACGGGCGGCAGGCAGCGTGTGGCGGCTTGGCAGGGGGCTCGGTGAAGAGGTGGGCCGAGGCGCACAGCTATTGGCGTTGCAACACTGGAGAACAGAGGATGGACTATGGAGTGCTTTTCTTCATTATATATTCCAAAAATATATCTTTGAAAAATATTTTCTGCGGCGAGCTGGGCGGCTGGCCTGCTGCTTGGCACACCCGGTGCCAACAGACTGGCAGAGCACTGCACGCGGCCACGCGGGCCGGCGTCGGGGGTGCCGCTCGACGAGGCGATGGCTAGCGCGGGAACCGCTGCCGCTGGCGCTTGGGCCTCAAGGCCCAGCTGGGGGCGGCTGTCGTTCCCACCTTGCGCAGACGGCAGACCCCGCAGTCGCACGGGAACCCGAAGAGTCGGGGTCGGAGGTCGCGTTCATCGCGGCCTAGGAGAGATGGGGACAAACCCGTCCCACGAGAGATTCGCTTCACGCATCGACGGTCACCCCGCCTGCTCCTTCTCCGTCGGTCGCGCCGCTACTCCACTCTACGGCTCACTCCGCACCGCGCCGCCCCCGCTGCTTCCTGCCACTTCTTCTGCTCTGCGACCCACTTCGCCTGATGACCCGCTTCCTCGGCCACCAGCTAGCCACTGAGGCCGTCGCGCAAGGAGAAGCATCAGGCCCTACCGTGAAAGCCCTTCGGCCTTGCCTCCTACTACGGCTGCGGCGTCCTGATACAGACGGCGGAGGAGGCCGCACCAAGATACGATGTATGTTGCAAGCGTATATTTTAAATGTTTCAGATATTTAAGAGGTATGTTGCAAGTATTTCATAAGTATATTGCACATGTTGCAATGGGCTATAGTTTTAAGTGTATGTTCTAAATGTTTTATTTGTTTCAGACGTATGCTGCAAGTGTGTTCATTCGGATGTTGCAAAACTAGATTGGGATGTTGCATATATATGCAACTGTTTCAGGTGTTTTTATAGATATGTGGTAAGTGTTTCATCTTGATGCTTACATATGTTTGCAATAGCTACACACGTGTTTTTAAGTTTTTTTGGGTGTTTTGTAAATATTCTAGATGTATGTTGCAAGTGTTTTAGCTGTTTCGGACATATGTTATAAGTGTTTCATCTGGATGTTGCAAAAGTAGATCGCGTGTTGCGCATGTTGCAATGCGTGTGAGAAGGGGAGAGGGCGCGGGCGGTCCCTACGCGCGGTCTGGCAGCGCGGGCCCCGTGTGGGCATGCGAAATATAGGTTTGGGCGGGGGGTGTGCTGGCCCGAGCGTGGGAAATGAAGTGCAGCGTGGGTGTCCGGGCGCTAGCACTGCCGATATTATAATGAGTGAAATACTCGGTTGATGAGTGTATGGGGAAAAAACTAAAGACCCATGGTGTATTTCATTGAGACTCTTCAATCCAAAACTATGAGAGCAAAATCACAAAATTTAAAAAGTAGAGGTAAAATCACAATTGGACTCTAGAGTAGGGCCAGAAACAATAAATTCCCTTCATTATATTATTGTAATTGACACATTCAGCACATGAATTATGTGAAGTCTGAATCAAAACCGTATTTAGCCTTATTGAAATGGAACAAAGATTTCATGAGTCTAAGGAGCAGAGCATGAAAGATTTCGTAAGGTTTTGAACGAAATCGAATAAAGACTACTCTTACTCGACTTCATCATATGCTCCAGCAATGAGGTTCATGGACCCCAGCAGAAAAATGGGAGGTGAAGACGTGAAGGGATAAGGATTTAGTGGCCCCCACCAACCACGATGCACGTGAAGAGAGTGTTCAGATTTTTAGGGAGGGAGCGTGCATGCTGCTCTTTTTTTTTTTTTAGAATTGGTCTGCTCTTATAGATGGGCGGGCCTAAGTGAAATAATGGGCTGTGCCGTGCTGCCCACCGTGCCTAGCCAGCGGCCTAGGCACGGCCCTGGCAACGTGCTGGGCCAGCCCAGTCCCGCTATTCATTGGGCCGTGTCGTGTTCATGTCAGGCCAAAATAACGGGCTTTGGGCCGTGCCGATGGGCCACAAGTTGTATGGCCATCTATACCTCTAGGCTAAGCATTCCTATTAATTGTAGCGGGCTTTAATTACACTCTCTCTAGTGTGTATTATATTGAAGCCATCCTAAAATTGCAGTAAGGTAGTAGTAGCAGTAATAGTAATCAAATGGAAATATTTGGCATACAATTACTAACTACTGTTTTATTATTACACGATACGTATATTTGGTCCACATATGTACATCCTCATATATATTAGCATTTTTTTTTGGGAAAAACATTATTTTTTGTCTTTTCTTGTGTGAAAGAAAATTCCTATATATTTGAATTTAGTATATACATACTGCAGTGCCCTTGGTCAAATTTATAACCGTCTCGCGAACGACTCATACTAATTGTACTTCCTTTTAATTTTGGTGATGTTTAATTGCACTCTCTCTTTTGAATTATATGGAAGGCATGCTAAATCTCAATGCATAGTTTAATTTTGTTGTTCCAGGTATGTCACGTCAGTAAATAGGATCTGATTTCATGGTTGAAACAACCTTTGACAATGCGTTGTTTTAATTTTGTGTTTCAAATGCTCTCATTGCATTTAATTATATGACACATTCAGACTTGCAAACGGAGCCCATGGGGTTTCATCTAGATGAAACTCAATTCATCTCTCTTATTTTTTTTTTGCGATGACATCAAATTTTCTTTATATTTATTCTTTTTTGATTTTTTGTTTATTTAATAAATCCATATTAAATAGTGCAGCGCCATCTCTCAATTTCTCAAATAGAACCACCCTGGTTAAGCAAAGACTATTAATTGTACTCTTTTCTCTATGTATCTTTAGCAGTGTTTAATTGTGCACTCTACTTTGAATCAAAAGAATTCCAAACAATGCACTAGAGGTAGAGGTAACAGTAATTAAGCAAACGGAAATATTTTGGCAGTACACTAAATGCTACTAATTTTACTCTAGTAAATCAGAGGAAGCAAATAATAGTGTACTAAAATAACTGGGGGTGAGTTTTTGGTAAGAAAAACACTTGGCGTGTGATTTTTGATGGACCGGGTAGAGTGAACCACTTGCACTAGAAGAAAAGGGAACGATTTAGTTTGACTGAAACCAAGGGTAATTGATAGCTCAAACCTGATCAATTGGATGTGTATATCTATGGGTTGGCTCTTTGCACAACCAAAGAGCCTATAAATTGAATTGTTTGGCCGTTTGGGTTCAAAAAACTGATCTAACAGTCGAAAGTTCAAAATAATTGATGCAGCTATGCACTTTGAAATTATGGTGCTTTTTTAAAAATAACGGTGGCCTTCATCTTCATGGTCCATTACTGAAATATGTCAACTTCCATTGGAGGTGTATCTAGCTAATAAGTTGTCGAGATGTGTGCTATAACATTTTTTTCTTCAATAAACCTCCTCCCCTCTATGTGAAAATTTGATGATCTACCTCTCTTTGTGAATGGTGAGGGGACACTTCATCTAGGGGTGGTGTTTGGTTCTAGAATGTCAGCCTCACTTGGTCACTCTAAGGAAAAAGCTTGTTACATCTGTTGTTAGTAAACAAGAATTATGATGTATCTATAGTTTTCAAGCCATGCTGGTAATAACTTATTTTGGATTTTTCGGTCAAAAAAACTAACTTATTGTGGATTGGATACAATGTTTTGTCAACTTACCAATTTGCACAAATGTTAGTAATTGAGTTGTTCGGTAAAATGTCCTTGAGATGGCATAGATGCTTGTACTAGCTCATTGTTGTGCATTTGTGATGGTAGATTCATGGTTACAGAAATGTTCATTTAGATTTTGATCCTGAGGATCACTCCCTTACAACTATAACCACATATATCGTCAAGGAGCTTGTGTTGTAAACCATTCAAGATTTTGTAAAAAAAGGAAAGGAAAAAAGCAAAAAAAAAAATGGTGTAGACCAACATCTATTCGAGGAAACTATTTTCTCCTAACAATCATGACTGTGCCTACACACATTATTTGGCATGTGATGGTGGTAGATCCATGGTTGTATCTATGTTCATCTCACAAGGGTTATCATTGTAATTGCACATATATGGATGTAGTTGTATTATCATGCACACACACATGGTTGCTCCACAATCATGTTAAAGTTTGTTACATGATGTATCACAATAATATTGTTACAACTGTGGCTACCCTGTCAATGAGAATTATAATGTTCCCAAAATTATCAAGCTATTCTAGTAATAACTTATAAGGGGCGGTGATGTATATGTACAATGCAATTTGTATGTATCGAGTTGTAGAAATGGTAATAATTGAATTGTTTTCTAAAATGTCTTTGATCTAACATAGATGGTTGTAGCTCATTGTTGTGAATGTATGATGGTAGCTTCATGGTTGCATAAATGCTCATTAACACTTCTATGACGATCGGGGATAATTCATTACAACTATAAGAACAACTATAGTCAAGGAGCTGAGAATGCGTTGTAAACCATCTGATTTTTGCCAAAAAATGGTTGACATCATCTGATTCTAGAAACAATCTTTTCACATTATAATGCACGTGCATACACATGTGTCGCCATGATTCTCGGTCGCATGAATGTACATGAAACCGTCGTGCTCGTGTGTATTTTGTATTACATATAACCGTTAATAGTAACGTAGATCTTCGTTGAATACTAAAAAGCAATTATTTTTGGTAACTCCATGTCGAAGTAGAAGTGGTGACACTTTTGCCCCTCGAGTCTCCATTACTACTGCCATTTTGGTAAGGAGTGCGTTGCTATTGCCTCGGAAAAACATTCAATCATGCACGCGTAAATTATAACGACTTTTTACCGAACCAAACCCGCACGTACCCGGAGTAACTAAACCCGCACGTATCCAGAGTTACTTCATGGTTGCGACACCGCTGGCCGCATTTGTGTAGGGTTTACATACTCCATGGTTGCAAAACCGTGGCAAGGAATAAACCAACACAACCCAATGGGAAAGACCAGATGTGGTGCTGGTGCATCAGCAGCCGCTCCATGATGATCAGCTGGTCCAGACTTGACCCCTTTCCATGCTCAGGGCTGGTTTGGCACCGGTTCTAGCTTCACCGGGCCCCACTGACCAGCCTCGTATAGTTTATACCATAATGAATGCAGCCCTCCAAAACTAGCAGTCATCTATGTTTACTCTCTAACCAGATCACTCCTTGTCATCCATTATTGGCAGGTCATTAAGGCTAATACACCATTGCTAAAAATTACCATTGCTGCAATAGGTACCCGATGCAATTACCAAAAGTGTCCCTCCGGGTCCTTGGCCGTCATGTGTACCCAAGTCATGGGCATAATGGTAAAATCACTGTCCTGTAAGTTACCGGTGGCCGCCTATATAAAGTAAAGGTGCACCGGCAGCCGATGCATCGCTACCACCACAGCAGCTTCGTCCTCACGAACTCACAAGTTGAGCGAGCGAGCGAGCTCTCTGAGTGGAGAAGAGGCATGGTGACGAAGGGAGTAGGAGCGGGAGGGAGTGGGGGTGACGATGCATGGGCTAGGGCAGGGGACGGGAATGGGAATGAGAACGGGAACGGGAGAGGGAATGGGAAGGCGACGGTGCAGGAGCTGCTGTGGCGTGAGCGAGAGAACAACCGGAGCCGGGAGCGCCGTCGCCGGAAGATCGCGGCGAGG
Organism: Saccharum spontaneum; assembly: GCA_022457205.1. NCBI lineage: Eukaryota > Viridiplantae > Streptophyta > Magnoliopsida > Poales > Poaceae > Saccharum > Saccharum spontaneum. The sequence goes on along the minus strand of CM039592.1, from coordinate 17,940,882 downwards.
ATCTTCACCGGGCTGCGCAAGCACGGCAACTACACCCTCCCCAGGCACTGCGACAACAACAGCGTGCTCATGGCGCTCTGTGAGGAGGCCGGCTGGACCGTGGAGGCCGACGGCACCACTTACCGCAAGCAGGTACTCATTACTCTATCTCGCTGTTCCGATCGAGCTAATTAATGGTCGCCGCCGCCGCCGTCTTTCCATTGTTTCGTTTCCGTTGGTTCTCGTTCTTGTCGTCGTCCTGCATTGCTTCGCTTTCCCGATCGAGCTGCGTGTGTAGTATCGTCGACAGCTGCAAGCCGATCGACCAGCTTTTCCGCTTAATTCGTCGTCTTTCGTTTGTAGCAAAAGTCCAAAATTTGTTTTGTTTTAATTTCAGTTGCTCGTCATCTAGCTTCCTTCTCTTGTCGTCGTTGTTCTTGATCTGTGTTTTATTTACATATTCCCTGCGTGGGTCTGATGCTGCTGCTTCAGTCCTCGTTAGTCGTACTGTCGACTGTAAACGGAATAACGGATGTGCAGGGAAAGAAAAACTGTCGTCGTTTGCTTTTACATCCCGTTCTTTCCACATTGCCTTGCGATTGCACATTTTTTGCGTGCATGCACGCATGTCTATCCTTGCTTGTTCATTGATATCCTCTCGGTCTCGGCTCTTCGTTTTGTGTTTCTTCAGGGACCCAAGCCTCCGGCAGGTGATCAGCAAATGGCCGACGTTGGCGGGTCTGCTCCGGTGAACCCAGGCGGCGGAGCTTCCTACGGCTTGACACGGGCGTCGTCGCCCTCCGCCGGCATCACGCTCGGCGGCGGTGGCAGCGGCGGGGCCGACCCCATTCCGGCGTGGCTCAAGAACCTGTCCAAGCAGCTCAGCGACAACTCGTACCCCAACTTCTTTGCGAGCTCCTCCAACTCCAACGAGCCGGCGACGTCGCAGAACGGCTCCCCGCCCTCGTCCCCGCCGCGCCTCCGCAAGAAGGCGCGCTACTCCTCCCCACCGCCCGCCACCCCGCCGCCGAGCCCGACGAGGGCCTCCAACGTGCTGCCGCCTTCGTGGGCCACGGGCGCTGGCGGCAGCCGCTTCTCCTTCCAGACCTCCACCCCGCCGCTGATGAGCACCGTCACCGGCGGCCGGGCCCCCGGCCCCGACCCGGTGACCCTGATGGCGGGGTTCCAGATATCCACCGCCGCTGACAACAAGGCACCGGTCTACAGCAGCTTCGTGGCGTCCGGCGCGTCGTCGCTCGGCGCCGGGAGCTCTGCTTCTGCCTGGATGCTCCCGCCGCTGCCGGGACGCAGCAGCACCGGGGCGTCGGCGGCGGTCCCTGCCTGCGGTGGCGCGCTGTTGTCCCCGCTCGGGTTCTCGTTCCGCAGGAGCGGCAGGGAGCAGGCGGGCGCGAGGGAGGAGGAGGTGATGCCTGAGAAGAACGCCGACGAGGAGGAGGGCCTGGAGCTCACCCTGGGGAACGCGGAGACCCGCAAGGACCGCGCTTGAGCTCACCGAGCTGCTGCAAAGACGATGCGCGTGAGCTGATTGGGAAGCTACCTTTATAGGAACTCAGGCACTCAGCGTGATCGTAGTTTAACTTCAGCAAGACTGCTGGCGTTTAACTTTAGCCTATCTTATTACTATCTATCTTACTAGCTCATCGTAAGTTCGTAACTTTAGCCTATCTTACTATTACTACTATCCATCTAGTATCTCATCATCAGTTATCCTTTATTTCCCATCTTTGTTTTCTCTTCTTCTTCTTGTTTGTTTCTTTGCAAGAAATGTAAAAGGAAACAGACATGGCAATGGAAACGCATGTTTTCATGTAATCATGGATTGGCAAGCAGTTGGATTAAAGCTAATGAAAAGTTTTAGTAATAGTTAAGCAAATGTCTTCTGCTGTGTGTGCTTTCTTTGGCAATCATCTTTCAGTTTCCATGGTTTCTTCAACTGATTTCTATGAGCAACTCTGTAGTCTGCGGAAAAGTTTAGGGGCCCATTTGGAATAATGAATTTCGCAGTAATCATACAGAATCTCACACAAATCAATTTATTTTCACTGGACCAAAAAAATTTCTGCAGTCTAAAAGGAGCCTAATGCTCGCATCCTAAAACCGTTGCATAAGGATGAATATACATGTTCTAAAAAAAGGATGAATATAAATAGAGAGAGACAATGGATGCACTGCAGCTATGAGGATAGGAGCACACCCTATGCCCAAAAAAAAAAAAACACCATTGGCAGCCTGTGTGGTTGTTCGTGTGGATCAACTTGGTAGGATCCACTCGTGTGTGTTTGGTATAGATTTTGCACTAGCTTAACAAAGCTATTTTTCAGCTTCTCCTATCAAATGTGTTCAGATGAAGCTGGGTGAAAGTGTTTTATTTAGCTTCCTTAGTAGACACAGTTCCCTAGGTAAAACTAAAAATACTATTTTCTCCTAGCTTTCTCTCTGCTATCTTCAGAGAAATCTATTTTACCGAATGTTTTTTAAAATAGCTTTAGCTTCACTAGTGAAGCTGTTTTATATATAAAACCAAAGTAAAAAACTATTGCACAAGTGAAGCTGAGCTATACCAAACGACCTTGTCAATTTATTCCATGGCACTGTAGATGAGATGAAAAGTTATCAGACATTGATTCAACTCGTAGTTCCTCAAGAGGAGAGTGCCTGTTAGACAAGGAATATTTAGGTCGTGTTTGGTATGACTTACCTTGACCGCACTTTAAAAGAAAGCTAGCTTTCTCTCTCACAGCCAACTTCCACAAGAATCATGGTGGCAATAATCATTTCATTTGGTGACCCACGGTGGCATCTTTCTTCTCCACCGCCTCTTCATCTTCGTCTCCTCTAGTGAGTCCCAGGAGAAGGCCTTCACTGGTGTGAGGGAGACCTCGCTAGTGGCACGGGAGGTGTGCAGGCCTGCGACGATGAGGATGGGGGTGGGCTCTCACGTTGGTCGCCTTGCCCATTGGTGAGGTGGGGGGGTGGGGGGGAGGGGGTGGGCAAGCATCGGAAGGTGACGTGCGACACGTACCGACGAGGACAGGGTGGGCGCTCTCGTTAGCCACCTTGCACGCCAATGAGGTGGTGGCGAGCTCAGCGAGGTGGGGGTGGCCCCGACAAGGACGTGGCGGGCGCTCGTATCTGCCACCTTGCGCACCGGTGAGGCGGGGCCGCGTGGGTGAGCTCAACGAGCCAGGGGACGACACTGAAAAGTCAGGCTACAATGGCGAGGCGCGGGGCAGGGAGCAACGGAAGGTTAAAGAAGAATCCACAAAGATTTCTCCCACACCTCCCTTTGAGTCAATTTTGCTTCTATGTTGAAACGGTGCTGTGGAGGAAATCGCGGTGAAAGGAAGCTGCTCTAGAATCTTAGCATTTGGAGAGCTTGGACTGCCTTTTCCCACCAGAATTTGGACAAAAATTGTCCCGAACAGGGCCATATTAGGCAGGTCTTGCCATGTCAGGGACATAGATTTTGACCACCCTCATCAACTCGTGTTGTGGTTGTGGCAATATGCTACACATATTAACAAGTGGTTGTGGCTAATATGCTGCACATATTTGATGAGGTACAGGCCCGATCTTTCGAGAGGTAACCGGTAAGTTCGACTTGTGGAGATCTCGACGTTGGCGATCCGACTTCAAATCAGACACGATTCGAACCCTGCAACCATTAAACCACTGCTCCGTTGGTTATCAACCAAGCACAACTTGATTGACCTCGCCAAGAAGGCTTTTCCTGCAAGCGAATCGAAGAACACAAGCAAGAAGGTAAAACACGCAATCTGAAATTGTAAATATGAATGATGCAAATATCAATAGGGTTCAAGAACTCGGTTCTAAAGGACTAATCGACACAGTGGAGGAGATCAAGAACAGGGGCCCTGGATCACTGTAAAAGGATTTGTCACCACAGTTACAATGAACGATTCAGTTTCTCGATGGAAAACTAAACTCTAAACAAAACCCAATTGTCTAACAGTGGCGGCGGCTGCGTTTATAGTCTAAGACTCGACCTAGGGTTGAGGACGGCCAGGGGTTGGGCGCCCACAACTTGGGCTTAAGGCCCGACACGATACATGGCCAAGTTGGCCCAAATAGGTGACACAGCACCTTGCCGTAGTCACACAGAATGATCCACGGACCTTCTGGAGCTGGGACCAGATCCAAAACGACGGCGTCGTCGTCCCCTTTCCAACGCATCTAAGAACGCCCCGTTTCGATGTCGTATGAGAGAGTTATGACTGAAACAGTGACGACGTGTCTGCTGAATCCGAGGGTGATGTGGCAGCTGAGTTAGGGACGAATTGCAACTTGGAGAAGACTATAGCGTCGGTGTGGCCATCTTGGCGATGTCCTCATCAATATTAATAAACCATAATCGCATTAGCTCTGAGATAATCACACACCCCTTTTCATCGTCATGTCAGCACCAGACATTTAGATGTCACCTAACCATGCAAGGTGTAAGGAAAATGGACCCCATGTCCCATTTAAGTTAGATTTTGGTGTTTGATGATCAACATGATCATTTGGACTAACATTATTTGCTAGTGTCTTTGGATATAGTTCAAAGGGTGCAAAAGTAGACTTGGACTTAGGCAACATGGTGATCCAGAGGATCAACACCTCAAGCAAAACATTAAAAGCCTTGATGAAGATCTATAAGATCGTACAAAAGTCCAAGACACAAGATGGAACCAAGACAGACGCAAAGATCATGACAAAATAAAGAGAAAAAGGAGTTAAAGCGCACCAGACCAAAGCGTCGAACCCTAAGGGCATCGGACCTAGAGGGCGTTGGACTAATGGTGAAGCAAACTCTAGCTATAGCGTCGATAGAAGCATTAGACCGAGAGTCAGACCAGGGGTGGAAGAGCATCGGACCATACGGTCCAACTGTTCACCTAGGGCAGTACATCAGACCGAGCAAGGCAGACCGTGTCAGATCATCATGCCAGTGTCAGGGACAGATTCTAACCACCCTCATCAACTCGTGTTGTGGCTATGGCTAATATGTTGCACATATTAACAAATCATAATCACATTAGCGCTGAGATAATCACACATCCCTTTTCATCGTCATGTTAGCACCAGACATTTAGATGTCACCTAACTGTGCAAGGTGTAAGGAAAATGGACCCCATGGCCCATTTAAGTAAGATTTTGGTGTTTGATGATCAACATGACCATTTGGACTAACATTATTTGCTAGTGTCTTTAGATATAGTTCAAAGGGTGCAAAAGTAGACTTGGACTTAGGCAACATGGTGATCTGGAGGATCAACACCTCAAGCAAGGCATTGGAAGCCTTGATGAAGATCTGCAAGATCATACGAAAGTCCAAGACACAAGATAGAACCAACACAAATGCAAAGATCATGAAGAAATAGAGAGAAAAAGAAGTTAAAAGCGCATCAGACCAAGGCGTCGGAACCTAAGGGCATCGGACCAAGGCGTCAGACCCTAAGGGCATCGGACCTAGAGGGCATCGGACTAATGGTGAAGCAAACCATAGCTATAGCATCGACAGATGCATCGGACCGAGAGTTGGACTAGGGGTGGAAGAGCATCGGACCATATGGTCCAACTATTCACCTAGGGCAGTACATCTGACCGAGCAAGGTAGGCAGTGTCAGTTCATCAAGCCAGCATCCAACTCCCACTAGAGAGGTTCCAGAGAAGAGAAAGGGGCATAAGACTATAAGCTACATCAGAGGCCTCAACAGTTGGGCAATGGCTAGTTTAATGGTTGTATGCAGGAAGGGCATTGGACTCTGACAACATTGGTGAAAGCCCTATGTTTGGTTTTGGATAATTGAGACAACCAAAGTGGACCAACCATTACTTTAGTATTGTTAATGAGATAGGGTAGGTCCATATCCAAGGTTGAACAAGGATGGCAGGCATGGTGATGGTGATGACGACAAATAGTGATCAAGTGCTCAAATATTAGAAAAGAACAAAGAGAAAAACAAAACCCTATGGGCTCAAGGCAAAGGTATAAGATAGAGTGTTTGTTTTGTCAGTCAAAACGCAATAGAGTGCGTGATTGAGTTAAGGATAGATAGTACTATTAAGAGGGGAACTCAAAGTTCAATACAATTATCTAAGTGCCACTGGTGAACTAACTCCTTGCATGTGCATTAGGACCTAGTGAGTATGTGAAAAACCATTTGAAAAATGCTTTAGAAAATGCTAACTCATGTGCACAAGTGATGGAACACTTTGGAGTTAGCACATGAGAGAAAGGGTGGAAGAATTGAGCTAGAGGATCTCACTGTGGACCATCGGACACTAACAGTGATAGCATTGGACAAATGCTTGTTTTGTCCGATGGCTCACCCTATCCTCGAGGGCTCTCAATGATGCTTCAGACAAGGATGAGGGGCATATCGGACATGATGCTGGGACTATTTATTGCATGGACCCCACCTGTCAGATTGAGCGTAGGTTTAGCAGGAGGCATCGGACATTGTGAACTTGTCCGATTGTTGACAGTCACTAACTACTATTATAAACCATCAATGAAACATGAAAAAGGGCATATATCAACCTCCAAATATAGAATTAGGGTTTAAATTGATAGAATTCCATAGGTTTTGGTGAATCTGTGTTTCTGCAGGGGTTTATCAGGAAAAGGAGGCAACATATCAAGGACATTGGGGTAAAAAGCATATTCCACCACAGAACCAAGTTGAAGGATCTAAAAGACACGAGAAGGCGACCCATCGAAGAGGGTCCCACCTGGAAGCCACCCAAGTCGACTGACCCCACCTCAGGTCAGCTGACCCAAGTGGGTCCCACCTGTCAGCCTCCTCTGCAAGTCAGTTCTTTACCGCCTTAGGGTTTGCATCTTCGCCGTTAATCAAGGTCGATTTGATCTGAGGGCTCTGGTTCATTCCACCGGCCTATATAAGCCAGCCCCTACCCCTGGGTTCAAGGCATTAAAGTCATTAGATCAAGTCATCAGAGCAAGAAATCATAGTTTCCTTAGAGCTCCACCATATTGTAGAGCATAGCTACATAGGTTAGAAGTTGAGGAAGGCAAGCTTCGCTTGGATTCCGGATCATGTCAACAGCGCGGCTTGGTAAAGCCTTCTGTACTTCTCTTTTGTATCTTTCTGTATTTACTTGCTAGTTATAATAGATATGACATTACTCTATGTATTATCTATGTTCTCGGTTATATTGTTCATTGTCTACTTTGATTATATACTTAGTACAGCTAGAACATCTTTATATTAAGCATAAGATCGCATAGCACTCAGTCTTTGATATCATGGGTGAGTGGTTGACATTGTGTAAGCATGGTGCTTATATGTTGTTTACCTGCGAATGCACCCTATATTCTAGGCCATGTGGTAGATCGCGGAAGTGACACTCCCGTTGAGTCCTTTGTAGTCCACTCAATATGTTCTTGATCTTCCTTAGTAATGTCCCTTGTGTGTAGATATAAAATATTCTTGCCAAGATTGCTAAGTGTAATTGCACTAATCATAGTATACTCTAACATGTGATTAAGAATGACTTAGGAATATTTATTTATTTCTACCTAAACCATGCTATTGCTATAGAAGGGAGTGCTCTGAGTAAATTACACTATTTATGACTTGACATTTATCATTCATTATCATTTATCTTATGACTTATCCCTGTTATGAGTAGATGGATTAGACATGGTTAACTCTTCATTGCATGTACAAGTGATTATCATATTCCTATAGCCATCCCTTCCTAGTGCTAAAATATAAATAACGATCCCTGGAATACTCCTGGGTAAAATGCTACAATGGTATAATTATCTTTGCGCTTGCGGATACTTTCTATTCTTATCTTATATTCTTTCTAGTCACATAAAATAATAAGATAACTACTTAGTAGTAATACTAGGTTGTGCCTATAGTCACTTTTAGCTCCATCATTGGGGATGACAACCTGGTACAATTAAGCTAGAGGTGTAGGTAATTAAGAGGTGACTACTAGAACAAGTGTTAAGTTAATAAATACCAACAAACATTTTTGTGCCATTCTGGGGATAGAATTCAAATTTTATTCTTGGTAGTGACGCTAAGAAATGTCAACAATCATTTTTGGCACCGTTACCAGGGACGGTTGAAAGGCTATCTAAAAGGAATATTGATATCACTTGTTCCACACTGATGTGATTGAGGAAACCATTTATCTCTACTCAAACAGTGTAAGGTCCTAATGACTAAAGGGGGGTGAATAGCCTTTTCAAAATTCTACAAACTTTACTAAATCAAGATATTAGTAAAACAAATAGCGAAGCTTCTCTAGCACTAGCTCAACTACACTATGCAAGCCACCTAAATAATTCTAGTAGATATGAAGGCTATGATCTCTAATCCGCAATAACAAAGCTATGTCACTAGGATAATTACTCCTGGGTGATATAGAAGCTACACAAGATAAACAAGAGATAGAGCACTAAGGAGATGAGCAAGAGAAATATTCTTATACCAATGTTGAAGAGTAGATATATAGAAATGAATCAATCACAGTTACAAGAGAATCCTCGGCAAGGGATGACACAAGATTTTTACCGAGGTTCACTTGCTTCCCGGCAAGCTAGTCCTCGTTGTGGCGATACACCCACTTGATGGATCACAAGCTAATTGGCATTCCAAAGCCAAACCCTCAGCGGGTGCCGCACATCCAACACAAGATGGGGATCCTCCAAGCCATGAGCAATCCACTAGAGTAGCCAATTGCGATATCCCGCGGGGAAGGCTCAAGAACCCCTCACAAATCCACCGGTGAGGCTCGAAACAATCTTCAATCACGAGCTCAACACCACCACTGCTCCAAACCATCTAGGGCATCGGGAAACACCCAAGAGTAACAAGCAATCCGCAGCCAACTCAATGTATCAAGTGCCACTAGATGCAACTCTCAAAGCAATGTACTTGAATCTCACTCAATCTCACTAGGATGCACAATCAAGCAAGGAGATGAGTGGAAAGGATGTTCTCTAGCTCAAAGTATGTCTCAAGTGTTCAAAGAGTCAGAAGAGATGTCCTGAAGCCGGCCAAACAAGTATTTATAGCCTACCCTCAAAGATAGAGCCGTTAGGCTCAAGAAACTGCTCTACGTGCGCTGACCGGACATGCAGGTCGAACTAACCGGACGCGAACACAGTGTCTGATCGCGTCTCGCACCACTGCCCGATGCTCGCCACGTGTCCCATTTTAAATTTCATTCATTCGATCTCCAACGGTCACAAAATGTTACCTTCTTAGTCATAGCATGACCGGAAGTGACGCTAGAATTGACTGGACGTGTTACACACGGCGTCCGATTAGAGTACAGAAAGGGTCCAGAGAGCAATTTCATCGACTGGACGCGTCTGGTCACATGCCACCAGACGCGCCCTGGCGTCCGATCAATCCTTCCCTTCACGCGGCTCCCCTGGGTCCGTGACCGGACGCGCTGGTCTCGTGGAGCCACGGACGCTCCGGTCACAAACCCTAGCACTTCGCCCCACGTGCCTGTCGGTTGAATTGACTGGACGCGCCAACCGCGTCCGATCCATCATCCGGTCACCCCAGTGACCTCCTTTCACCTCCATTTCTTGATTCATGAGATGACCGTGATTGCCCCTCTTGATAGTCGGCTATCAATCCTAAACCCGGTCAATCACTTCTCTACTTATGTTTAGACTACTAAAAGAGAATTATATGATTATACCTTTGCCTTGATCATCTCATTCCTTGTCCATCACCCATGTGCATGTTCACCATCATCTTTATCTTCATGCACTTGTGATCTTATGGCCATCACCATCATGCTCCTTGCTCCTTCATCACATATGTTGCTACGCCTAACTCAATTCACTTGACACAATGACATTAGCAACTTGGTGTCATTAATTACCAAAACCAAACTTGGGCTTTCAAACAGGCTTACCCTTGGTTTGTCTACTTGTGTATCTTATGCAGGGTGATGTATGACCGGTTTTGATCTTCCAACAAACTACTTAGACAATCCAGAAGTACTACTCAGAAAAGCTAAAGCTAGTCTTAAGAAGATTCTCACTCTAGAGTCGGAGGACAACCAAATAAGAAGAAGTTTGACACCAGAGTATGAAGTTATGGCTAACAAGACTCTCCGCGAATTCTCTGCTCCAACCACCGCCAACATCCGTACCGAACCGCAAACCGATGTTGGAGAGAATGGATTCGAGTTCAAGCTAGCTCTTATCAATATGGTGCAAGCTAATCAGTTTTGTGGAAAGGCACTGAAGATACGAGTGCACATCTCCAACACTTTCTGGAGATCTGCAGCACTTTCACTATCAAAGGAGTAACCAGAGATGCTATTCTACTCCGTCTTTTTCCATTCTCACTGTTGGAAAAGGCAAAACAGTGGTTCTATGCCAATAAAGGCAAGAACACTACATGGGATGTCTGCTCCACTGCCTTCATAGCAAAGTCCTTCCGCATGGGCAAAACAAATGCTCTGTGTGGGAGAATCTCAAGTTTTTAATAGCAACATGATGAATTTGTCCCTGAGGCCTGGGCGCGCTTTCAAGACTATATCTCAGAGTGTCCTCATCATGGGATGGAGAATTGGCTACTCATGCAAACCTTCTACCACGGGTTGACCACTAGCACCCGTGAGATAATGGATGCTGCTGCAGGAGGTGCTTTTTGTCACTTACTATTAGAGATGCAACAGCTCTTGTGGAGAAGATAGCTTCCAACCAAGGTTGGAATGAAGAATGAACTTAGACCCACAAGAGAGGTGGAATGCACCAGCTCAAGGAGGTAGACATGCTGTCTGCCAAGATGGACTTGCTGATGAAGAGGCTCGATGACCGAGCTAGTGAAAAGAAAGAAGTCATGCACATTCATGATTCCCGCATGACATGTGAAGAGTGTGGAGGCACTAGGCACTCAGGCCATAACTGTCCAGAGATCCAAGAGGATGTGAACTATATCAACAACAACACCAACTACCATCCTTAGAATCAAGGTTGGAATCAGCAATAGAGGCCTAGCTACTTAGGTAATTACCAAGGTAATTATCAAGGTAATAATTTCAATACACCTTTGAGAGATCTATTTGCTGGTCAATCTAGATTATTGGATCAAATGTCTAAGAAGATAGCTTCCAATGATAAACTCCTAGAAACTATTAAAAATAGAATGGATAGCTTTTGCTTCTGCCATTAAGAACCAACATAGCTTTAATAAAATGACAGAATCTCAAATAGCTTAGCTGGCATCTTCTATCCATCCGGTCGATAAAGGTAAGATTCCAAGGCAACTGGAAGAAGTAGAAACTGCAAATCTTGTCGACATATTCAATGCAGGATGGTACTACAGAGATCGACCATCAGGAGGATGGAAAGACGACTCTATGTTAGAAAATAAGGATGACCCAGGAAGACCTGTCATCCCAATAGCCATTGGGCCAAACACTTTTGAATAAGCTGTCTGTGACTTCGGTGCAAGCGTTAATATCATGCCAAAGGTAATTTATGAGAAAATTCATAGAGATCAATTGTTATACATAACCATGTGTTTGCAGCTTCAGATCTGTCACTCTGCTACCCAAAGGGCATCCTTGAAGACGTCTATGTACAAGTTGGACACTCGTATGTACCTGTAGACTTTATGGTAGTAGAAGCAGGTGGTGATGAGAAGGCACCTATCATTTTGGGTCGACCATTCCTAAGGACAGCAAAAGCCATCATCTACACAGATGATGCTAAAATATGTTTCACTATCAAGGATAGAAAGGAGAGATTCACTTTCAAGAACAAAACACTACAATCTCCTGCTCATCCACAAAAGGCGTACATATACGAGCAATATACCATTCTTTGAGATGGCAACTCACATCCCTCCAAGGCAAATGATGCCTCTATTCCCTCCACTAGCCAATGTTGTGAAAAGTGTTATAATCTTGATTTAAATATTTATTCCACTAACCTTACTAATATGGAAGCTATGAGAAAAGAAATTGCTAGATTCAATGGGATCATAGCAAAAGGGTGCATATATGGCAAGACTCAAAATGGTGATAAGAAGGTTGAAGAACCAAAAAGGCTACGATACAAGAATGGTGATAAGAAGCTATGAGAAAAGAAATTGCTAGATTCAATGGGATATATGGCAAGACTCAAAATGGTGATAAGAAGCTATGAGAAAAGAATTTGCTAGATTCAATGGGATCTAAGTGCCACTAGTGAACTAACTCCTTGCATGTGCATTAGGACCTAGTGAGTACGTGAAAAAGAAAATAAATATTTGTTTGCTGCATTGCATCAATAATCTTAAGCCCCATGTGAATAATTTTGTGGCATAAAACATGCAGGAATATTCACCGTGGTGGCATAAAAATAAAAATAAAAATAAAAACAAATAATTATTCATCTTGTTACATTTTCTATTGCATCATAAAATCCAAAAATATTGAAAAAGAAATTATGTTACAACTATGCTTAAAAGAAACATTATATCAAACATGGAAGAGCTGTAGGCAACTGAAGCTTAAGTGGTTCACCACTAAACGCTTAATCCGTTTCACAAGTTTTGTTGTCTATTTGAGTTTCACAGGATTTGAAGGATTAAGAAGAGCTGACAAGCGAGTGGATGTTCTATCCACTACTGGAGCACTGCTTCAATCATCATCAACATCAATCAATGCTCTGATAGAGGGAGTATATCTACGCTGCTAGTTTTCTACATTGCAAGAATGAACGACTACATCATCATCCAGCTTGGGGGAAAAGCATCCTCCATGTATCTAGCTAAGTATTTCTTTCCTTTTTTACTTTACTACTTTTAAGTGTGCTATTAAAAATAATAAAAAGATACATAACCATAAAACAAAATAAAGAATTCCTTTTAAGTTCTATGTAGATTGGTATGATCTTTAAGTTTTGAAATAAAATAGAAAGAGAGTGTGTACAGAAGTTTGCTTTTCTGCTCAAATAAAATGGACTCTGAAGATAATCTCTTTATGGAAATGATGAATAGTTGCTCTGCCGTAATTCTTTTTAAGTACCTAGTTTTTAGCCTCAAATTCTCCTGAGTTTTAAATACAATTGTTTTGACCTGAAGATTTACTCTGAGCCTAAAACTTGTGGGTAGCGAATGTTTGATCTAAGTCTAGGTAATTGGCGAATATGATATAAGAAGGTCTAAGCTACCGTTTATCTTGTTCCTAGTGACACTAAAGTTCTAGAGATTTATCTTCTGAAAACTCTTAAATACTACATGATGAGTTCTTGTATGACAGAGCTTGAATTTCTACCATAGCCATACATAAATGCTAGACTAGGAAATCCACATATACATGCTACTTACTTTGCATTGAGTGTTGTCAAGCTTTGTTGATACCTTAGAGACTTGTCATGCTTTTAAAATCAAGATCACGTACACTCTACCCAAATATGCTCCTTCTACACTGGAAGTACGCAACAACATGTTTTCATTCATCCACTCAATCACCCCAATACCACCAAATAAATGCTCCAAGTTCCTGTGGCTATGCAAAAGTTACTCTAAAAAAGAGAGAAAGAGAGTATTGAAAAAAATAGACAAGTGTCTGAGATATTAAAATAATGGGTACTTCGATGCCCGCCTAAAAAAAGAGAAGAGAGATGAATAAGATAGCCCATGTTTCTAGCAAGTGTTTCCAAGTTCTAAGAGAGAGATATGTTTTCAAGGAGCAAAAGTGGAATTAGGTTTACACCATTGTCACCATTGATACCATTCATCCACCATATATCCACTCCACTCCTCATATCCACACATGCACATCTTGATTTGATTGTATAACTCGTTTCTCTAGATCTATTGTTTGACTTTACAATATATGCTTTGCAAGTATGTATGCGCTGTCTCCCTACCTATGAGCTCCACATAAGCCTTAGTTATAGGATGAGAGAGAAGGCATAATATCACTATTGCCTTGGTAAGGATCCACAAAATACCACATATTGAGAGACTTGAGAGGGTCATACGAAGGAATCTCTAAGTTTTATTTTGAAAACTTGCAAAAACTCCAGAATATTGGTTGAACAAAGAGCTTGAGACATAGTGCTTGACTCGACCGTTCTGTCTTTTAATTGCTCAAGACCTCCATAGTTGAAGGTAATATGGGTAAGTTTAAAAGTCAGAATAGTTTACTTTAATCCGGAGGAGAATTCTTGTTTGAATGTATGTGTACTTTTGAGGCGTGAAAGCATTGCAGCAACTCCTGATCCATTGTTGAGTTTAGCTTTGCTAAGGAACTAGCAAAGGTTAAGCTTGAGGGAGTTGTTGACGGTCACTAACTACTACTATTATAAACCGTCAACGAAACATGAAAAAGGGCATATATCAACCTCCAAACATAGAATTAGGGTTTAAACTGATAGAATTCCACAGGTTTTGGTGAATCTATGTTTCTATAGGGGTTTATTAGGAAAAGGAGGCAAGATATCAGGGACGTCAGGGTAAAAAGCATATTCCACCACAGAACCAAGTTGAGAAGGATCTAGAAGACATGAGAAGGCGACCCACCGAAGGGGGGCCCACCTAGAAGCCACCTAGGTCAGCCGACCCCACCCCAGGTCAGCCGACCCAAGTGGATCCCACTTGTCAGCCTCCTCTGCAAGTCGATTCTTTACCGCCTTAGGGTTTGCATCTTCACCGTTGATCAAGGTCGGTTTGATCTGAGGGCTCTAGTTCATCCCACCGGCCTATATAAGCCAGCCCCTACCCCATAGGTTCAAGGCATTCAAGTCATTTGATCAAGTCATCAGAGCAAGAAACCCTAGTTTTCTTAGAGCTCCACCGTATTCTAGAGCATAGCTACATAGGTTAGAAGTAGAGGAAGGCAACCTTCGCTTGGATTTCGGATCATGTCAAGAACGCAGCTTGGTAAAGCCGTCTGTACTTCTCTTTTGTATCTTTCTTTATTTACTTGCTAGTTACAATAGATATGACATTACTCTATATATTATCTATGTTCTCGGTTATATTGTTCATTGTCTACTTTGATTATATACTTAGTATAGTTAGAACATCTTTATATTCAAGCATAAGATCGCATAGCGCTCACTCTTTGATATCATGGGTGAGTGGTCGACATTGTGTAAACATGGGCTTATACGTTGTTTACCTGCGAATGCACCCTATATTCTGGGCCATGTGGTAGATCGTGAAAGTGACACTCCCGTTGAGTCCTTTGTAGTTCACTCCCCGAATATAGGACAAGTAGGACCCGGATGCGAAGGAAGACTTGCTCTGTTCTTGATCTTCCTTAGTAATGTCCCTTGTGTGTAGATATAAAATATTCTTACCATGATTGTTAAGTGTAATTGCACTAATCATAGTATACTTTAACATGTGATTAAGAATGACTTAGGAATATTCCTTTATTTCTACCTAAACCATGCTATTGCTATAGAATGGAGTGCTCTGAGTAAATTACACTATTTATGACTTGACATTTATCATTCATTATCATTTATCTTATGAATTATCCCTGTTATGAGTAGATGGATTAGACATGGTTAACTCTCCATTGCATGTACAAGTGATTATCATTTTCCTATAGCCATCCCTTTCTAGTGCTAAAATATAAATAACGATCCCTGGAATACTCCTTGGTAAAATGGTACAATGGTATAATTATCTTTGCGCTTGCGGATACTTCCTATTCTTATCTTTATATTCTTCCTAGTCACATGAAATAATAAGATAACTATTTAGTAGTAATACTAGATAGTGCCTATAGTCACTTTTAGCTCCATCACTGGGGATGACAACCTAGTGCAATTAAGCTAGAGGTGTTGGTAATTAAGAGGTGACTAATAGAACAAGTGTCAAGTTAATAAATATCAATAAGCATTTTTGGCACAATTGCTAGGGACATAATTCAAATTCTATTCTTGGTAGTGACGCTAAGAAATGTCAACTTCGGTGCGGAGCCTCGGACGTGTTCGATGGTGAACAAGTCATCTCTAGAACCTCTCTGTTGTGCATCAGACAATGAGTGTGCATTTGTTCAAAGGCCATCAGACAGTGAGCATCAGACAAGAGCGTAGAGAGACGTTGAGCACTAACGGCTTTATTCAAACAATCGAATCTATGTGGCGTCTCATGGGGCATGGGACAAGAGTGGCATTTGTCCGATGCAGGGCATCAGGCATGTTCGACGGCCCTAAAATCTACTCAATGCATGTGTGTAACGGTTGGATGGCTCCTTTGGGGCTATAAATAGATGGTGGTCGGTCCTTGGCTGGCTCTCTTGGCTCCCCAACGCCGTGAACACCCTTATGAGCATAAGATAACACCTCCCACTCATCTCCTTCTTAATTTCATCATCCAAAGTGAGATTGGGAGTGATCCTAGTGCATTTGTATTGAGTTGAAGCATTGTCAATGAGATATGGTTGGTAGTCCACCGAGGGGTATGCCCATGGTAGTAGATTAATCGGTGGATGTGCACGAGACAATGAACTAGATGGTGACGCAAGGCGAACACAAGGGTTTATCCAGGTTCGGGCCGCGAAAGCAACGTAACACCCTTCGTTGATAGCCCTAGTTTGGTTTTGGATAATTGATGAAACCTAAGGACTAATCATTATGCTAAGTGTGTAGACATGAAGTGATAAAGTCCCATGCCAAGTGGTGAAGTCTAGGTGATCATGGTGATGATGGTGATGACCACAATGTGATTAAGGGCTTACTTGGAGAGGAGAAGAGGTAAAATCCTATGGAGCTTAAGGCAAAGGTATAGATAGGATTTGCTTTTGGTGATCCAGACACCATAGAGGGTGTGATCACAATTAGGATCGACAGCCGTACTATAAAGAGGAGAATTTCTAGGGCTATTGATCACTTAAGTGGCACTAGATGAGGATTCATTTGCATATGCATTTAGATCTAGTGGAGAGCTAACCTAACTCCTTCAAAATTATTGCAAAAAATGTTAACACACATGCACATGTTGATGTACACTTGGTGGTGTTAGCATATTTGCGAAGGAGGTGGAGTTTAAGTGGTAGAGATGGATTTAGGACCCTCTCTCTCTCTCCCGCCGAGCTTGCGAGGCGGGATTCTGCGCTTTTCGAGAAGTGGAAACAATATTTTCTGAGCAACCAGACGTGGTGGTCGAGCCGACCGGACGCAAGGGTCGCGTCTAGTCAGTTCATCCCGTGTGCAGAGGCAGGGCGCGCACCAGCGCGTCCGATGGTCACGGGACCGGCGCATCTGGTCAAGCCCAAGAGAAACTGTGAAGCACGAGAGGTTGATCAGACACGATGGCGCGTTAGGTCACGATCGACTGGATGCATCAGGTCGCGAGTGGGTGCTTACTGGAATCGACCGGACGCTGGCACTGTGGCGTCCGGTTAGTACAAGCGGCACATCCGGTCAGGTCTCTCAGCAGCATGAGCATCTGGCGACCGGACGCTAGGGCGCGTCCGATCAAACCAAGCGGCGCGTCTGTTCACTTCTGAGCATGTGAGACTTCGTTTAAGTGGCCGTTACGATCGAACAACTGAGATTTAAAACTTGACATGTGGCAATCATCGGGCGGTGGTGCATGACGCGACCAAACGCTGTGTCCGCGTCCACGTCCGGTCAGATCGACCGGTGCGTCCGGTCAGCACGATAGCAACAACAACTTGTCCCTAACGGCTCTATTCTTTGGGGCTGCTTATAAATATGTGTTTGCCAGTTTGGGGAGGTCTCTCTTGGATATTTTGACTCTCTAACATCCTCTTGAGCTGAGCACATCCCCTCCCACTCATATCCCTTGCTTGATTGACAAATCAAAGTGAGATTGAGTGATCTCAAGTGCATTTGCTTGTGAGTTTGCATCTAGTTGGCACTTGGGTGAGCATTGGCTGTGGGATTCTTGTTTCTCTTGGTGGTTGCCACCACCTAGATGGCTTGGAGCAGCGGAGGAGGTCCGGCACGAGTTGGAGGTTGTTCGTGGCCGGCTCCGGTGACTTGTGAGGGGCTTTGCACCTTACCCAGTGAAGAGCCATAGGGTAGCTCTAATATATTACGCGTGTCATTGAGTTATCTCACTAGTGGTAGGTTCTTACGGCGCTCTTGGAGAGCTTGGGTGTGGATTCCCAATTAGCCGCCGAACCACATAGTGTTAGTCGACACAATGGG
The DNA here is from genome assembly GCA_022457205.1 of Saccharum spontaneum. Lineage (NCBI taxonomy): Eukaryota > Viridiplantae > Streptophyta > Magnoliopsida > Poales > Poaceae > Saccharum > Saccharum spontaneum. Next base: position 17,922,740 of record CM039592.1, on the reverse strand, counting down.
GACTAGCGTGCCGGCAAGCACGTGAATCTCGGGAGAAAATCTTGGTGTCTCTCTTGATATTGTGATTGATTGTCTCCCGATGATTGGCTTCACATTGGTATTCTTCGTTGGTTCACTTGCCTCTACACGTCGATATAAAATCATCCCATTATTTACTTGCCGCAACTTTACCTTGTGTTATAGCTTGTTTAGTTGTGTTTGTTCTTGTTGCTAGCATTCTAGGTAGTAGTAGTTGTAGCAACCTAGCTTGTGTGTGCCATAGAGACATTAGGTAACTAGAATTGCAACTAGGTGGCTTGCTTAACACTTAGACCTAGAGCAAACCTTATTTATCGCCATTTGTGTTACTAATCCTTGCTCTAGTGGTTTGTAGAGTTTTAATTTAGGCTATTCACCCCCTCTAGCCATTTTGGACCTTTCATACGTCCTGCGTCTCTGTGGATTGTATTGATTGTGTATGAGATTTGGTTGTCTCGTTGACCAATCGGCTAGGGGACCCCTGCCCTTCCTTATATACTCTGAAGTGACAGAGTTACAAAAAAAGTATCCTATTTGGTATAATATATTCTTGTAGCCTTGCGGTGCACGCTGTCCAGCGCCGTGCACCGCATGACTTCATCTTGTGGGTTGGACCACCTCTGATGGCGTGGCCCATGTATAACTGTTGGGCATTCTTAACGTCACTACCAAAAGTAGACTTAGTTTTCTAATTCTGACAACGGCGCCAAAAATGCCAAACCTAACCCTCATGCCACTTAAGCCAAGTTGTCATCCCCAGCATGACATGAGAGACGCGGTATTGAAATATGTATTTGCTCATCAAGATAAATAATAAAAGGGATCTGCAAGCGCACAGATTAATACCGATGTAGCATTTTAACCGGGAAGTATTCCAGGTATCGTTATTTATATTTTTACCACTGGGAAGGGATTTCTAAGTATCATGGTTGATAATGGAATGAGATTATGAAACTGAGTACACATCATTGCATGTATAACCAAGAGTATTTATCAATCTCTTTATACAGGTATAAATGTCACATTAAGTAAAGGTAAAGTGATAATGGTGACAAAGATAATTAATCTGATCAGCTAGCCACATATAATAATGATAAGCACCTCAACAGATATTCTAGCAAGTCATTAGCATGGAATTAGGATGAACTACAAAGATATTCCCTAAGTTATTATTAACTATAAAGTCTAGCATATCATAGTTAGTGTAATTATACTTGACAATCATGGTGAGAAAAGACTATATTCATGCATAGTGAATATTAGCAAGGAAGATGAAGAACATAGCAATCACTCCCCTGTAATAGTGTTGCTCTGCCTGCCCTATACACGAGAGGGGGACTATATAAGAATCAACGAAGCTGTCACTATCGCGAACTACCCCACAATCCGGCATATAGGGTGCAATCGCAGATAAATACGGTATAGACACCACGTCTACACAATAATTATCATTCACCCACTGTACACATGGATAAACGCTATACGATCCTAAGCATGTATATAATTCCAATCTAACTAAGCCAAGCATATAACTATGATAAACTAAGAACAATATAATTGCAAATATAATCAAGTAGAGCAAAGTCATAACCAATATATTGAAATAGAACAAAGTCATATTCATAATATTGAAGAACAATGATGAACAATTGAAGAACAATAGAGGAATTACCAAGAATCCTCTTGACAGATCCGGGAACCAATCGAAGATTGACTCCTTCTAGTTCTAATCCTATGTAGCTATGCTAACTAGAGATCTAGTTGATGTGGTGGCTCTAGGGCTTGATCAGAGGCTCTCCTCCTGAATTAGGGTTTGAAGTATGAGACGAGGGCCTCTCCTACAGGGGCAAGGGCCTTGCTTATATAGCCCTTTCGGATGAATCTGGGCCGTCGGATCAAACCGACATTGAACGGACGGTTTTCCTTGATCCTCTAGGTCGGTGGAGCATAATCCTCGAGGCGGAGCCTGATTGGCTGAGCCAGCAGGGCGGGCGCCCTAGGGACTAGGGCGGGCGCCCTGTCCCCGGCTCTGTTACGCCTCCCGTTCGTTCTCGTGGCTTCTGGACTCTTCTAGATGTAAGATAATTACGTGTTCGGTTAATATCCCGTCATTAATCCGACATGTGGGCCTTTCTTCCGTATTTCCTGATAACCCCCTGCAGAAATAGATAAACAGCAAAACTCGTGGAATTCTGTCAGATAAAACCCTAAGTCTAGGTGTTGGTTTCATTTGGATCCTTTTCTCTATTTATTTGATAGTTATAATTGATACTTAAGGACCGTCAACAATAACCATGAGGGTATACGGGGTTATACCCCCACAGCTAGTCCCCGAGTGCCTTGTATCCGCTGAGCAATGCCGTCTTGTTCAAGTCCGAGCAGTTTAATATGAAGCCGACCAATTCAACTGGTGATCTGAGCGAAGATAATTGAAGCCGACTAGTTTAACTGGTGATCTGAGCGAAGATAATTGAAGCCTACTAGTTTAACTGATGATCCGAGCGAAGATAATTGAAGAAGACCAGTTTAACTGGTGATCCGGGCAAAGATAATTGAAGCCGACCAATTTAGCTAGTGATCCGAGCGAAGATAATTGAAGCCGACCAATTTAACTGGTGATCCGAGCAAAGATAATTGAAGCCGACTAGTTTAACTGGGTAGCAGACCTCAGACTTTACCAAATAAGGCTTGCTAGAAGGATGTAATGGGCTCAAGATAAAATTTAAAAATTCTCCACTTTAGGTGAAGTGTAGCCACTTAGATTCCTTAGTCAATAAGGAGGGTAACCAGCAATAGAGCACTACATTCATCGTTAGGTGAAATGTAGCCACTTAGTCCTCGAGCCTGATGGTGGTGACTTAGTCACGTGGTGTTAGGGTCAAAAAGAATAGTGGACCTCAAATCCAAAACCAGTCCCTAGCTCAGCTGAGAGAAACTTGCAGAAAAAAGTAGTACACTCATCGCAAAATGACGTGTACACACGTAGTCCCCGCAACCAAACCTTGCTCCTGAAAAATAAATATGGAGAATCGTAGTACATGATATATAAAATAAAATATAAGATCTAACGAGAAAAAAATCAGCACCGGTGAATTAGCTTATGCAGCTCAGCTGTTGATGTGAACACTTAGTGTTCTTTTTTGTAGTGAAATGTTTATACTCAGTATAAACTGGCGCGAGTAGTTAGGCTTTCAGCCCTGGTTAGCCAATAGCTCCGGAGCGTGAGGCGCGGAGCCTAGGCACGCGTACGAGTACCGGCATCGTCAGAGAGCGGATCTCTTTCATGTGTGGGGAGGAGTCGGAGACAGAGCTGGCTCTGAGAAACTCGAGTAAGAGACGTAACTGGTCGGCTGATCGGCATAAAATATTTACATCTTTAAGATTGTTTGTATGGAAAAAAATTATCGTTTGGAGATAATATCCGGAGACGTATGAAGATGAAAGAATATTTAGAAAAATATTAAAGCTTGACTTAGCTTTAATGACGATCAGATGGAGTAGTTGCGTGTCGTGATGTCCGAAGAGATGAACATGGCTTGGATGGACCGCTTGACGGCTCGGACGACTTGACATGGCTCGCTGACGGCTCGTGGACGACTCAACGGCTCGCTTTCTTCCTTGGATGGCTCAACGAGCCTTACTTGGTGTATATCCGTGTGCATGTATGCACGATAGATGCATAGGTGCACATGTACGTGCAAGTATCTCAGATTCGTAGTCGGCTTGCATGTATGTACACCTTCCTTATTTGCTTGTTTGTTGCTGCTTGATCAGGGCCGAGTAGCTGGCTTGGCCTTCTTTCGATTTGGCTGTTGTCGTCGACGCAGATTGATGATCGTCGACGAGGATTGCCGCAACACGAGCGTAATTGGCATTAACAATCATGGAAATAGGTGTAGATACCCGGGAACATGTAAATAGAAGAGGATATTTAACTAGAAGAACTAAAGCACGACTTAGCTTTTGGATTTATTAATATGCATCGCCCCTTGATCTTGATGAAAACCTCAAGTTTGATGCATGCATGGTTCGGCAGCCCATGTAAGCTTCATCAATGTCACGAATACCGGTGATTATCTTGCATGGGCCTGAAAGTGTACGTCGTCCTTCCTTACTTGCTTGGATGCCCATCGATCATGAGCCAGATTGGATCGTGTCATAGACAAGCTAGCTAGGCATCACGAAGGGATCAGATCCGATCAACAAGGGTCGAGTTGCTTCTTCGTACGCCGCCGCCAAGGTCCAACGATACGTCGATCAAAATCCTCACGCCGTAACATGTTGCCCAAGGATGTCTGCCGCGGGAAGCGAGTCACCGTGGTTGACGTTGATGAAGAAAATTCCCATCTGGTCCGCCTGGAGTCCGCACGCACACCCCCTACCTAGCGCGCCGCTGTCGACCAAGTATCTAGTGGCACAAGTGATCGATTTGGCTACGGGATTCTTGTTACTCTTGGTGGTTGCGACCACCTAGATGGCTTAAAGACAACGGAGGTTCGTTGAGCGGTATTTGCCGGCTCTGAACAAGTGATTGTAATGCGAGAGATTTGTAAAGAGCAACTTTATGGAATCGTGGCTAGTTGGAGTGCCCTTCTCGGTTCGTTCTTGCAGCACCCGTGTGGTAATAACATATTTTAGTCTGTGATACAATGGTTTGCTAACTTACCAATTTACACAAAGGTTAGAAATTGAGCTATTGCATAAAATATCCTTGAGATGGCATAGATGCTTGTAGTAGCTCATTGTTGTGCATTTTTGTAATGGTAGATTCATGATTGCAGAAAAGTTCATTTAGATTTTGATTTTGGGAATCATTCCCTTAGGGGAACCTCTAGTCCTATCATCAAATCGAGACTGACACATGTCAGATGAAAATCGATCTCGCGGATGGTTCGTTCTTCCCAATGTAAGCATCGGTCATTTTTGGGGTCCATAAAACAATTAAAAAATATGCACTTTCCTTGCTTGAGTTGCATGTGCAAGTGACTTGGGAGTTGTACTTCTTTTTGTATTGCCCATGGTGTGAACCAAAAACAAGAGTCGATTTTGCTCTGACATCCATGGTTTGATGTCTGCAGTGTGCTCTGTTTGGTAATCGAACATCCAGCTCAGCTCATGGTTCGATTCAAAGACACACTAGAGCTGCTCTTACAACTATAATCACAGATATCATCGAGGAGCTTGTGTTGTAAACCATCTTTTATTTGTGAAAAAAGGAAAGGAAAATAGCAAAAATAAATGGTGTACATCAACATCTATTCGAGGAAACTTTGTTTTTCTAACAATATGTTATTTGGCATGTGAGGTGGTAGATCCATGGTTGTATCAATGTTCATCTCACAATGGTTGTAGTTGTATTATATATCATGCACGCACACATGATTGCTCCACCATCGTGTTAAATTTTGTTACATGATGCATCATGATAACATTGTTACAATCGTGGCTACCCTGTCAATGAGAACTATGATGTTCCCAAAATTATTGAGCTATGTTGTTAATACCTTATAATTGTCGGTGATGTGTATATATGCATTGCTTTTTCAATGTATCAATTTGTAGAAATGGTAATATTTGAGTTGTTTTGTAAAATGTCTTTGATATGACATAGAAGGTTGCAGCTCATTGTATGTGAATGTAGTATGATGGTAGTTTGATGGTTGCGTAAGTGTTCATTGACATTGCTATGACGTTCGAGGATCGTCATTCATTACTACCACAGCTATAGTCAAGGAGCATGCGTTGTAAACCATCTGATTTTTGCTTAAAACGGTTGACATCATCTAATTCTAGAAACAATCTTTTCAGATTATAATGCATGTGCATACACACATGTCGCCATGATTCTCTGTTGCATGAATGTACATGAAAGCGTCGTGCTTATGCATGTTTTGTATTACATATAACTGTGCATAGTAACATAGATCTCTGTTGAATACTAAAAAGCAATTATTCTCAGTAACTCCACGTCGAAGTAGAAGTGGTGACACTTTTGCCCCTCGAGTCTATGTTATTATTGGCATTTTGGCGAGGAGTCACTACTACAGATTGACCTATCACCAACGAATCTATCATCGCCGGTATCATTAAAACGATAGTGATAGCTATCACCAATGGTTCGTAATATGAACTATTGGTGATGAGAGTATCACTGCCGGTTCGTAAGAATGTCTAGGTCGATAACTATCACTACCGCTTTATCTTACCAACCGACGGTGATAGGTCATCATCACAACCGGTTTGCACCACCAGCCAGCGGTGATGATGTGCTCCTCATCACTGCTGCCTCGCCATATTAACCAGCAATGAAGATATTTTTACCGCTAGCTCGTTGTATGATACGGCGGTGATAACCATGCTGCAGTATAAATAAATTCATCACTTTTTCAAATAAAGTCAGATGAAAACAAACTTTCTATCAAAGTTGTAGATCTCAAAGCAATTGACAACTTTTTAGTTGATGACTTTTTTATTTGAAACCATTTACGGTCCCAGAATTCTGTTTGAAGCGCTCTAATTTTGAAATTCAATTTTTTTGAATTGTACAAACGACCCTAGATGGAAAAATGATCAAAACAAAAGTTGTAGATCTCAATGAGATATACAACTTTGTAGTTGACAACTATTTCATTAGAAATCATTTATAGTCTCAAATTTGTATCTAAAGTTTTAAAATTTTAAAAGACCAAAATTTTCAAACAATCTCAGATGGAAAATTGACCAAAACCAAAGTTGTAGATCTCGATGAGAACAACAACTTTGTAGTTGATGAGTTTTTCATTTAAAATCAGTCTGGCTGAAGTTTTGATGTTTTGAAATTCAAATTTGTCAAATGACCTCAGATAGCAAAACAACCAAAATAAAAGTTGTATATCTCGATTAGAACAACAAATTTGTAGTTTATGACTTTTCATTTGAAGCCATTTAGGGTCCTAAATATTCATTTTAAATCCTGAGAAGTGAATACTAGGGGAATGGATATGCTATATTGACATAAGTGACTTAGGGGTGGAGTGGTTATAGGAGAGTGATTAGAGGAGCTAAGGACAAAGGTCTTAGGTTTGAATCCTAGTACCACCACATACCATGAAAAATAGCGTGAAGCTAGAGCTGGAGCAGCTTCCTGGTACCATGAAGCGGAGCGAGGGGGGCTTCTTAGGATTGAAACAAAATTTTTTGATATTTTTTGGCCTGTTTTTGGGATTTTTAAAATTTCAAATCACCGTCGGCTGGTAATACGAACCGACTGTAATAAGCTAGTATCACCACTGGTTGCAAACCGCTTGTGATGAGAATATCATCACCACCGACAGCTTACTGCCGAGACCGAAAAACGTTTGTGATGGGCTTTACGAACCACTTGCGAGAGGTCTGAATGTAGTAGTGAGTGCGTTGCTATTGCCTCAAAAAAACATCCAACCATACACATAAAATATAATGACTTTTTATCAAACCATACCCACACATGTCTGGAGTTGCTTCACGGTTGCACAACCCATGGCCGCATGTGTCTAGGGTTGCACAACTGTGGCAAGGACTAAACCCAACATGTAGAGCCCAATGGTAAAGGAAATAGTTTTTCTGCCCTTAAGGGCACATGCTTTCCTAGTGTGTGCCATTGGTTGTGCATCAGGATACGTGCATATCAGGAGAGAGACTCATCCTGATGCACATCCTAACATGCAAAGAGAGGAAGCACTTGAGGGAAGAAAGCTCGGTGAGTTGCAAGCAAGATTGGATGGCATGAAAATCAAAGATGTTGCTCTCAAGGCCAACAAATCAACCAAACAACCCTCTACTAGCAAGTCCAAGGCCAACAAAGAAGCATCAACTAGCAAGGCAAAGGCACCCAAGAAGATCAAGGAAGAGGTAGAGACATCATCATCATCATCAAGTGAGAGTGAAAGTGATGGTGAACAATATGAAGAAATTAATGATACGGCTCTCTTTATGAGGAAGTACTGCAAAGGGCTGAAGGAGGGCTACAAGGTAGTGAAGAGAATGTTCCCCAAAAAGAAAAAGAAAAAGAAAAAGAAAAAGATCAACATGCTACAATTGTGGGAGCACTGAATACTTCATTTCTCATTGTCCTTATGAGATAAAAGACAACTAATATAATAGAGCAAGAAAGAGAGCAAGGCCAACCACAAGAAGAGCAAAAGACACATGGGAGCAACTCATATTGGACATGAATGGGATTCAACCAAAAGTAGCTCAAGTGAGGAGGATGAGAAGGTTGCAACCATGGCTATTCACAAGCCATCCTCCACTCAAAGGCTCTTCAACAACATGTTCGATGATAACTGCTACTCCCCTCACGTTTGTCTCATGGCAAAGGGTGAGAAGGTAAAACTCAAATCCAATCCTAAACCTTCTCCCCCTAGTGACATCTCTAGTAGTGATACAAGTGATTACTCTAGTGATGATGAAATAAATAATATAACTAAAAATTTGGATAGCAAGACCAAAGTATTTATCACTAAGCTAATAGAGGAATTAAAGAGCGTCCAAGTAGAGCTAGCATCTAGAGAGGACACTCTTATCAAACAAGAAGATCTCTACATTGCTAGCAAGAAAGCTCTTGCATTGGATAGAAGTGAGGTGGACACCTTGCGCAAGGCCTTGGCCAAAGAGCAATAGGCCCATGCTATCACACAGAAAGCATATATTGCTCTCAAGCAAAAGTACTGTGACTTAGATGGAAAGTACAAAGAACATGAGGAGCAATATAGCATTCTTTGAGATAGCAACTCGCATCCCTCCAAGGCAAATGATGCCTCTACTCCCTCCACTAGCCAATATTGTGAAAAGTGTTATAATCTTGATTTAAATATTTATTCCACATACCTTACTAATATGGAAGCTATGAGAAAAGAAATTGCTAGATTCAATGGGATCATAGCAAAAGGGTGCATATATGGCAAGACTCAAAATGGTGATAAGAAGGTTGAAGAACCAAAAAGGCCACGATACAAGAATGGAAGGCATCCATCTATCAAGGATGGGCTTAGCACACAAAAGGAGCCAAAACCAATGGAAGAAAATTGGTAAATGGTATTAAATGTGTGCAATTTGAGAGGAAGGAGCATATTGGTATAGTTCAGCTTGCACAGACCACGGCAGTGCCGCCCTCATGGGTAGCAGTGCTGCGCCATGATAGTGCCGCTTGAGGAGCAGCGGTGTCGCGCCCCACAAAAGGGAAGGACACCAATCTGCCTCTGATCAAACCAAGCCTAGCAAGAAGAAGATGCCCAGGCAAAAGCAGGTTTCCCAGAAGCCAAAGGAATCAATGTGGGTGACAAAAACAAATATGCCTATCAACCAGAGGCCCATGCACCGCGACAAAGTTTGTCATCTTGCCATGTGTTGAAGTGTAACAACCTTGGTAAAGTAGTTGCTAAGTATGTTGGAAAGGAAACCAACATATATATGAACACGGCTATATGGGTTCCTAATTATGATACTTGTGAGTAACATGCAAGGCCCTAAATCTACTTGAGACCTAAATCAAGGAACTAAATTTGTTTTATAGGCATACTCTCCGGTGGAGCAAGCTGATGCAGCTGCTAGAGTGGTATATAGCTACATATGGAGCAAGCAGCTAGCTGCCTCTGGTTAAAGCTGCAAAACTAAGCGTCATATACGTGGTTGGAAATTGCTAGCCTGCTACTGCTATGAAATGAATGTTGTTTAATTTGATGAAGAACCATTTAATTTCATCACTTTAGGAATTAACGTGCTCTGTCGTCTTTATCTTAAAAGGGAATAAACTCTGTGGATTATATTATTCATGGTTTTGAACAACCTATGGCAATTTGGACCCACTAGTAATAAAGTAGCACGTAGTATGTAAGTGAAGTATGGTTCAAAGCGTTCAAAGATTTTGGAATACTATCTTTTATTTTTCTGGTTGTGACTAGTATTTTCCAAGTGCTTAGCTTAGCTTGAAATTCTCGTAACTAATAGACAGTTTCCAGCAAACGGCTAATTAATCACCATACACTTGGCTAATAAAAAAGAGATTAAATCTAATCACCTCAACCGAACAAAAATAAAAAGTTAGAGCTCGTTTAGATACTAACTAATTAACTGTTAGCCAAATAACTAGCCAATTCCAACTAATTTAGACTAATCTTTAACTCCAATTAATAACTAACATTATCTGATCCAAACAAGCCTGTCAATAAAACAATGCATGTGTAGATCCAGAAACTTGCTCGCATGCAAAAAAAAAAAATGTTGACCCAACTAAAGCTCAGCCAACAAAACTGGTAATGGTAACAACCCCATTTCGTAGCAGTTTTTTAAAAGCACACTCATATCATAGATCAGTAAACAGTCGATTGAGCGAGTGAAACTTCGATCGGGAACAGTTGGAACCGATGCGATGTGCAACTGTACATGGACGCTAGCTAGCTAGGCGCTCATTTGAAAAGACGACCATAACGGTGTGCCTACGTATATACACGCTATCTACCTTGGAAAAGACTAGCTTTTTTTTTACTGATTTCCTTGTGTTACCTTCTCCTAGCATTGGTGGGTTGTTTTTTTGCGACATTGACATCGTGGAGACGGGCTCAAGAGATGTGTTGTACATGCCCGTATAGCTATCGAAGTGTACATGCCGTGCATGAGCTAGCTCCTCTAGCAATCTCCTCGCTCTCTAGTCGTCGTCGTCGTCTAGCTCTCTCCCACATATAGCGAGACAAAGAACAGCGGCCTCTATAACCTCGATCTGCTGCGTACGCGTCTATAACCTTGGTGGCTTCGTCATGCGCAATCGATCACTATCATGCACCATGTAGCATGAACAAGCAGGTTCAATGCAACCGTAAGTGACCATCCAAAGAACGCCACCATAGGCCACAAAGTGGGCCTCGCGCATCGGCGCATATGGCTCGATATAATGTACCTACTACACTTACGAAGTGAGATCAGAGGTTAACATCAGTACTGGATCGGAGTGTGCCCTATAGTTCACCCAATTTTTCATGTATATATAGAACCAAAACCCATAGGCTAAGCACTCCTATTATAATTGTATACTCCCTCTGTCTTTAGCGGGCTTAATTGCACTCTCTTCCTTATAAAAAAAATTGCACTCTCTCTATTGTATTATATATTTGTATTGAAGCCATGCTAAAATTGCAGTAAGGTAGCAGTAGCAGTAATAATAATCAAATGGAAATATTTGGCTACCATTACAAACTACTGTTTTAGTATTACACGATACGATGCATATATTTGGTCCACATATATACATCCTCATATATATTAGCATTTTTTTTGAAAAAAACATTTTTTTGCATTTTCTTTGTGTGAAAGAAAACTCTTATATATTTGAATTAGTATAAATGTACTGCAGTGCCCTTGGTCAAATTTATAACCGTCTCACGAACAACTCATATTAATTGTACTTCCTTTTTATTTTGGTGATGTTTAATTGCACTCGCTCTTTCGAATTGAAGGCATGCTAAATCTCAGCGCATAGTTTTATTTTGTTGTTTCAAGTATGTCATATATGTCAGTAAATAGGATTTGCTCATGGTTGAAACAACATTTGACAATGTGTAGTTTTATTTTTGTGTGTTTCAAGTGCTCTCATTGCATTTAATTATATGACACATTCAGACTTGGAAACAGAGCCCATGGGGTTTCATCTAGATGAAAATCATTTCATCTCTCTCTCTCTCTCTCTCTCTTTTTGCCATGACATCAAACTTTCTTTATATATACATTCATTTTTTTTGCTTTTGATAAATCCATGTTAAATATTGCAGCGCCATCACTCAATTTATTTTCTCAAATAGAACCACCCCTGGTTAATTGTACTCTTTTCTCTATGTATCTTTAGCAATGTTTAATTGTGCACTCTACTTTGAATCAAAAGAATTCCAAACAATGCAGTAAGGTAGAGGTAGAACTAACAGTAATTAAGCAAACGGAAATATTTGGCAATACACTAAATGCTACTAATTTTACTCTAGTGAATCAGAGGAAGCGAATAATAGTGTGCTAAAATAACCGGGGTGAGTTTTTGGTAAAAAAACACTTAGCGTGTGATTTCTATGGACCGGGTAGAGTGAACCACTTGCACTAGAAGAAACGGGAATGGTTTTGTTTGACTGAAACTGAGGGTAATCGATGGCTCAAACCTGACCAATTGGATGTGTGCATCTATCATGGGTTGGCTCCTTAATTTGCACAACCATAGAGCCTATAAACCAAATTGTTTGGGCTCAAAAGATTGATCTAACAGTCGAAAGTTCAAAATGATTGATACAGCTATGCACTTTGAAATTATGGTGCTTGTCTACAAAATAACGGCGCCTTTCATCTTGATGGTCTATTACTGAAATATGTCAACTTCCACTGGAGCTGTATTGGGCTAGTTAAGTTGTCCAGATGTGCGTTATAACATTTTTTTGCTTCAATAAACCTCCTCCCCTCTATGTGGAAATTTGATGATCTAACTCTTTCTTTGTGAATGGAGAGGAGACACTTCATCTAGTTGGTGTTTGGTTCTAGAATGTCAGCCTCACTCGGCCACTCTAAGGAAAAAAGATTGTTACATCCGTTGTTAGTAAACAAGAATTATGATGTATCTATATATAGTTCTCAAGCCATGCTGGTAACTTATTTCGGATTGTGAAACAATGGTTTGTCAACTTACCAATTTGCAAAAAGGTTAGTAACTGAGTTGTTCGACAAAATGTCCTTGAGATGGCATAGATGCTTGTACTAGCTCATTGTTGTGCATTTGTGATGGTAGATTCATGGTTACAGAAATGTTCATTTAGATTTTGATCCTGAGGATCACTCCCTTAATTACAACTATAACCACATATATCGTCAAGGAGCTTGTGTTGTAAACTATTCAAGATTTTGTAAAAAAAAGGAAAAGAAAAAAGCAAAAACAAAATGGTGTAGACCAACATCTATTCGAGGAAACTATCTTTTTCTAACAATCATACCTGGGCCTACACACATTATTTGGCTTGTGATGGTGGTAGATCCATGGTTGTATCATTGTTCATCATCTGACAAGGGATGTTATTGTAATTGCACATATATGGATATAGTTGTATTATCATGCACACACACACACATGGTTGCTCCACCATCATGTTAAAATTTGTTACATGATGTATCACAATAATATTTTTACAACTGTGGCTATCCTGTTGATGAGAATTATAGTGTTCCCAAAGTTATCAAGCTATTCTAGTAATAACTTATAAACGCCGGTGACTTATATGTACAATGCTATTTCAACGTAATGAGTTGTAGAAATGGTAACATAATTGAGTTGTTTTCTAAAATGTCTTTGATCTGAGGTAGATGGTTGTAGCTCATTGTTGTGAATGTACTATGATAGCTTCATGGTTGCGTAAATGCTCATTAACATTTCTATGACGATCGAGGATCATTCAGTACAACTATAAGAACAACTATAGTCAAGAGCATGTGTTGTAAAACATCTGATTTTTCCCAAAAAAAAATGGTTGACATCATTTGATTCTAGAAACAATTTTTTCGAATTATAATGCACGTGCATATACACACACGTGCTGCCATGATTCTTTGTCCCATGAATGTATTTGAAACCGTCATGCTTGTGTGTGTTTTGTATTACATATAATTACATATAACCGTGCATAGTAATGTAGATCTTCGTTGAGTGCTAAAAAGCAATTATTTTCGGTAACTCCATGTCGAAGTAGAAGTGGTGACAATTTTTCCCCTCGAATCTCCGTTACTACCGCTATTTTAGCAAGGAGTGCGTTGCTACTGCCTCAGAAAAACATCCAACCATGCACGTAAATTATAACGACTTTTTACTGAACTAAACCCGCACGTATCCAGAGTTACTTAATGGTTGCGGCACCGCTGGCCGCATGTGTGAAGGGTTTACATACTTCATGGTTGCACAACTGTGGCAAGGAATAAACCTAACATAACCCAATGGGAAAGACAAGATGAGGTGCTGGTGCATCAGCAGCTGCTCCGTAACGATCAGCCGGTCCAGACCTGAACCCTTTCTATGCTTAGGGCTGGTTTGGCACCGTATCTAGCTTCACCGGGCCCCACCGGCCAGCCTCGTATAGTTTATACCATAATGAATGCAGCTCTCCTAAAACTAGCAGTCATCTACGTTTACTCTAACCAGATCACTCCTTGTCATTCATTCTTGGCAGGTCATTAAAGCCAATACACACTTGCCAAAAATTGCCACTATGCAATTACCAAAGGTGTCCCTCCGGGTCCTTGACCGTCATGTGTACCGGAGCTATGGGCATAATGGTAAAATCATTGTCGTGTCAGTTACCAGTGGCGGCCTATATAAAGTGCACCGGGAGCCGATGCATCACCACTACCACAGCAGCTTCGTCCTCACGAACTCACAAGTTGAGCGAGCAAGCGAGCTCTCTGAGTGGAGAAGAGGCATGGTGATGAAGGGAGTAGGAGCGGGAGGGAGTGGGGGTGACGACGCATGGGCTAGGGCAGGGGATGGGAACGGAAGCGAGAACGGGAACGGGAACGGGAACACGACGGTGCGGGAGCTGTCGTGGCGTGAGCAGGAGAACAACCGGCGCCGGGAGCGCCGTCACCGGGGGATCGTGTCGAGGATCTTCGACGGGCTGCGCAAGTACGGCAACTACACCCTCCCCAGGAACTGCGACAACAACGTCGTGCTCATGGCCGACGGCACCACCTACCGGAAGGTACTCATCACTCTTTCTCGCTGTTCCGATCGAGCTAATTAATGGTCGTCGCCGCCGCCGTCTTTCCATTGTTTCGTTTCCGTTGGTTCTCGTTCTTGTCGTCGTCCTGCATTGCTTCGCTTTCCCGATCGAGCTGCTCGTGTAGTATCGTCGACAGCTGCAAGCCGATCGACCAGCTTTTCCGCTTCGTCTTTTTGTTTGTAGCAAAACTCCAAAATTTGTTTTATTTTCGATCCCGTACAGTTGCTCGTCATCTAGCTATCCACTGTTCCATTGCCTTTCCAACAAGATTGGATGAGCTTCTTTCTCTTGTCTTGCGTGGCTGTACTGTTTTGTTCAGTCACGTTACAGTACACCGCCATTCCTGCAGATTGTGTTGTCGTCGTCGTTGTTCTTGATCTATCTGTGTTTTGTAACTGATGCCTTAGTCGTATTGTCGACTGTCCTTTGCTTTTAGATCCCGTTCTTTTCCTAGTCGTTCTATCATTGTCCATTGATATCCTCTCGGCTCTTCGTTTTGTGTTTCTTCAGGGACCCAAGCCAGATCCGGCTGGTGATCAGCATATGGCCGACATCGGCGGGTCTGCTCCGGTGAACCCAGGCGGAGCTTCCTACAGCCTGACCCGGGCGTCGTCACCCACCGGTATCACGCTCGGCGGCGGTGGAAGCGGCGGATCCGACTCCGACCCCATTCCGGCCTGGCTCAAGAACCTGTCCAAGCAGCTCAGCGACAACTCGTACCCGAACTTCTTTGCGAGCTCCTCCAACTCCAACGAGCCGGCGACGTCGCAGAACGGCTCCCCGCCCTCGTCCCCGCCGCGCCTCCGCAAGAAGGCGCGCTACTCCTCCCCGCCGCCCGCCACCCCGCCGCCGAGCCCCGCGAGGGCCTCCAACGTGCTGCCGCCTCCTTTGGCCACGTGTGCTGACGCCAGCCACTACGCCTTCCAGACCTCCACCCCGCCGCTGATGAGCCCCGTCATCACCAGCCGGGCCCCCGGCCCCGACCCGGTGACCCTGCTGGCGGGGTTCCAGATATCCACCGCCGCGGCCAACAAGGCACCGGCCTACAGCAGCTTCGTGGCGTCCGGAGCGACGTCGCTCGGCTCCGGGAGCTCTGCTTCTGCTTCTGCCTGGATGCACCCGCCGCTGCCGGGACGGAGCAGCACCGGGGCGTCGGCGGCGGTCCGTGGCCGCGGTGGCGCGCTTTTGTCCCTGCTCGGGTTGTCGTTCAGCAGGAGCGGCGGGGAGCAGGCGGGCGCGAGGGAGGAGGAGGTGATGACTGAGAAGAACGCCGACGAGGAGGAGAGCCTCCTGGAGCTCACCCTGGGGAACGCGGAGATCCGCAAGGACCGCGCTTGAGCTCACCGAGCTGCTGCAAGGACGATGCGCGTGAGCTGATCGTAGTTTAACCTCAGCAAGACTGCTGGCGTTTAACTTTAGCCTATCTTATTACTATCTATCTTACTAGCTCATCGTAAGTTCGTAACTTTAGCCTATCTTACTATTACTACTATCCATCTAGTATCTCATCATCAGTTATCCTTTATTTCCCATCTTTGTTTTCTCTTCTTCTTCTTGTTTTTTTCTTTGCAAGAAATGTAAAAGGAAACAGAGACATGGCAATGGAAACGCATGTCTTCATGTAATCATGGATTGGCAAGCAGTTGGATTAAAGCTAATGAAAAGTGTCAGTTATTATTAAGCAAATGTCTTCTGCTGTGTGTGCTTTCTTTGGCAATCATCTTTCAGTTTCCATGGTTTCTTCAACTGATTTCTATGAGCAACTCTGTAGGCTGCGGAAAAGTTAAGGGCCCATTTGGAATACATGAATTTCGCAGTAATCATACAGAATTTCACACACTGAACAAAAAAATTACCACGTTCTAAAAGGAGCCTAAATCTGCTTCTAGGGACATGTGCTCGCATCCTAAAACCGTTGCATGGGGATGAATATAAATAGAGAGAGACAATGGATGCACTGCAGCTATGAGGGTAGGAGCACACCCTAGGCCAAAAAAAACTATTTGCAGCTTGTGTGGCTGTTTGTGTCGATCAACTTGGTAGGATCCATTCGTGTGTGTTTGACATAGATTTTGCACCAGCTTTGCAAAGCTATTTTTCAGCTTCTCCTATCAAATGTGTTCTGATGAAGCCGGGTAAAAGTGTTTTATTTAGCTTGCTTCGTAGACACAGTTTCCTAGGTGAAGCTAAAAATACAGGTTCTCTTAGCTTTCTCTCTGAGAAATCTGTTTTACCGAACGTTTTTTTAAACAGCTTTAGTTATATTGGTGAAGTTGTTTTATATATATAAAACCAAAGTAAAAGAAAACTACTGCACAAGTGAAGCTGAACTATACCAAACAACCCTGTCAATTTATTCCACGGCATTGTGGATGAGATGAAAAGTTGTCCGACACTGATTCAACTCAGTGTACTGAAGAGGAGAACGCCTATTAGACAAGGAATATTTAGGCCGTGTTTGGTATGACTTACCTTGACCACACTTACAAAGAAAGCTAGCTTTCTCTCACAGCCAACTTCCGCCAGAATCGTGGTGGCAATAATCATTTCGTTTGGTGACCCACGGTGGCGTCTTTCTTCTCCACCGCCTCTTCGTCATCATCTCCTCCGGTGAGCCCCAGGAGAGGGCCACCGCTGGTGTGAGCGAGACCTCACTAGTGGCATGGGAGGTGTGCAGGCCTGTGACGATTAGTATGGGGGTGGGTTCTCTTGTTGATCACCTTGCCCATCAGTGCGGCGGGTGGGGGGGAGCACGGCGAGGTGACGTGAGGCACGTACCTACGAGGACATGTGGCCGCTCTCGTCAGCCACCTTGCACGTCGGTGAGGCGCCGAGGGGGGGGGGAGCTCGGCATGGCGAAGCTGGCACCGACAAGGAAGGGGCAGGCACTGGCATCTACCACCTTGCGCGCTGGTGAGGCGGGGCCACGGGGGCGAGCTCGGTGAGCCGGGGGACGGCGCCGAAAAGTCAGGCTACAATGGCAAGGCGCGGGGCAGGGAGCGACATTTGTGATGTAAAATGCTAAAGAAGAATCCATGAAGATTTCTCCTACACCACCCTTTGAGTCGATTCGCTTCTATGTTGAAACGGTGCTGTGGAGGAAATCGCGATGAAAGGAAGCTGCTCTAGAATCTTAGCATTAGGAGAGCTTGGACTGCTTTTTCCCACCAGAATTTGGACAGAAGTTGTCCCAAACAGGGCCTAGGCAGGTTTTGCCATGTCAGGGACACAGATTCTGACCACCCTCATCAACTCATTCTGTGGCTGTAGATAATATGATGCACGTCTATACCTACCTAATAATAATAAATTATGAAAATTTCTGTACATTTTTTAGTTTTCACCGTAGATTTCTGTCTGCCAGATGGTCTGGGCTTTCTCGCGGCCCAATTTAACCAACCCAATTTCCCGAGCATTTTTTTCGTCGAGCCCTCACCAATGACCAGCTCAATCCGGTCTGATTCGAAGACGCTTGGCCCTCATGGCCCACGAGTCTGCGACTAAACACAGCAAGCAGCTACGACAATCATCTCGGTCTCCCTCCCATAAATGTTTCTGCGACGAGCCTGTTGCGAACTGCAGAAGGCGACGACGCGATGAGTCCGCTGCCGTGGGCGGCAGCGGCTGCCTCCGGCGATGCGTCTATGCCGGCAATCACTAAGGCCAAAATTTCTGGCTCAACTTTTTTCGTCCAGATAATTCCTTTTCGTATTCCATCTGATTTTGGTTTGTATGTCCGCCAGTTGCTCGTTCTTCAGTCACGGTCTTTTCCCATATCTTCCCACTCCCCGTAACCAACTCGATTTTCTCCGAACCCCCAAATTTATACCGAAGTTTTTTCCAAATCTGCAAGTGGTACCGAGACTGAATCGAAACCACCCCATCGATCCTAATCAAACACAAATCAGACTAACTCTAGAAGACTAACTCATAAAATCAAAATTTGTTGTTTCATCTGTCAACCTCCATACAAATCACCAAAAATCAACAAAAATCGATTCCTCCTCCATCCATACACGAATCAATAGAAAGACCAAATCAGAGAAAGAATTCGAATCGATGAAATCAGACAAAGAATTGAAGAGGACATCCTGTGATATTCGAGACTGAGCCGTCCCTCAAAATCGAGGGGACGGAGTCGTCCTCGTCCGACCGCGCCACTCTCCATCAGCGCTTCTCCTACCTCCGGGCTTCTCCAGCGCGTGGACCTTGCCAAGATTCGTCATCCTCCATTCTTCTCCTACGTGTAAGCAACGCCATGGCTGAGGGAGGTGACCTCCATGGATGCAGCACTGGCGACCTCCATGGACGTGGCTTGGGGAGGTGTGCGCTAGTGGTAGCTCGGCGACGCACAGGCGAGGAAGTCGCAGCTCAGCGTGGGGAGGCCGGGAAGGATGAGCAGCAGCACCGGGAGTGGAGCATGGGGCAGGCGGCAGCGAGTTCTCCGTCGGAGGCGAGTGCGGTTGGGGAGAAGATAAGGCATATACAAAGAAGAAAAAAGAAATACTAAGATGCTAGGTGGGGTCCGCTACCTATTGATAACGGTGTTAGTTAACGGGTGCAATCTATCCCCATCCCCTCTTGATTCATCAAAACAAACAAAAAAACAAACCTCATCCGTGAGGTGAGTTTTTTCATCTGGTGGCTTATTTCTTTATGGAGTGATCTCACACCTATAAAACTGATCTTTTACAATAAAAGGTGGTTTTCAAGTAAAAAAAACAATAAAAGTGGTTTCAAAACTATATTTAGATTCTGTCTAAGTAAGCTTAAATTAATAGATGCTAGGATACAAGTCTAAATTAATTTCACTTAACAGATTTGTACTAAGTAGTAGTTAAGATACATATATACATATTGTACTATAATCTTTGTTCTGATGGTCATAGCACGATATTGTTCATCCAAAACAACCATAAACCTTTTATATACCTTCAATTATAAAAAATGGCATAAAATATACATGTCGAATCGTATAATTTGGTACTCATCCGTAGCAACGCACGAACAAGTTTTTAAAAAATCTATATCTTTAGTAGTTCTTTAAACTAAAATAAAGTAACAGATGTGGTGGTAGTATGATGGCCGCACACATATAGAGATAGAGCAAAATAAATCTTCGAGCGCTATGGCCTTATATCATATGGTACATATCCTGTTGCAACGCACGGACATATTTTGCTAGTATTAACAAACCATGATAGCATTAGCGTTAAGATAATCACACACCCCTTTTCATTTGTCATGTCAGCACTAGACATTTAGTTGCACCTAAGAAAAATGGACCCCATGGCCCATTTAAGTTAGATTTTGGTGTTTGATGATCAACATGATCATTTGGACTAACATTATTTGCTAGTGCCTTTGGATAAAGTTCCAAGGGTGCAAAAGTAGACTTGTACTTAGGCAACATGGTGATCTAGAGGATCAACACCTCAAGTAAGACATTAGAAGCCTTGATGAAGATCTACAAGATCATACAAAAGTTCAAAACACAAGATGGAACCAAGACAAACGCAAAGATCACAAAGAAATAAAGAGAAAAAAGAGTTAAAAAAGCGCATCGGACCAAGGCGTTGGACCCTAAGGGCATCGGACCAAGAGGGCGTCGGTCTAATGGTGAAGCAAACCCTAGCTATAGCATCGACAGAAGCATCAAACCGAGAGTCGGACCAAGGGAGGAAGAGCATCAGACCATATGGTCCAATTGTTCACCTAGGGCAGTATATCGGATCGAGCAAGGTAGGCAGTGTCAGATCATCAAGCTAGCATCCAATGGCCATTCAAGAGGTTCCAAAGAGGAGAAAGGGGCATCAGACTGGTCTAATGACCGGCGTCAGACTATACGCTACATCGGATGCCACAATAGTTGGGCAAAGACTAGTTTAATGGTCTTCTGTAGGAAGGGCATCGGACTCTGACAACATTGGTGAAAGCCCCATGTTTGGTTTTGGATAATTAAGAGAACCAAAGTGGACTAACCTTTACTTTAGTATTGTGAATGAGATAGGTTAGGTCCACATCCAAGGTTGAACAAGGTGATGGCCACAAATAGTGATCAAGTGCTAAAATCTTGGAAAAAAACAAAGAGAAAAACAAAACCCTATGGGCTCAAGGCAAAGGTATAAGATAGGGTGTTTGTTTGTCGGTCAAGACGTAGTAGAGTGTGTGATTGAGTTTAGGATAGATAGCCGTACTATTAAGAGGGGAACTCGAAGTTCAATACTGTTATCTAAGTGCCACTAGGTGAACTAACTCCTTGGATGTGCATTGGGACCTAGTGAGTATGTGAAAAACCCTTTCAAAATGCTTTAGAAAATGCTAACTTACGTGCACAAGTGATCGAACACTTTGGAGTTAGCACATGAGAGAAAGGGTGGAAGAATTGAGCTAGAGGATCTCACTGTGGACCATCGGACACTAACAGCGATAGCATTGGACAAATGCTTGTTTTGTCCAATGGCTAGCCCTAGCCTAGGGCTCTCAGTGATGCATCAGACAAAGATGAGGGGGCGTATCAAACGTGATGCTAGAACTATTCATTGCATGGACCCCACCATCATATCGAGTGCAGCTGTGGCAGGAGCCATCAGACACTATGGACTTGTCAGATGCGGACATGTTAGATGGCAAACAAGTCATCTTTGGAACCTCTCTGTTGTGCATCAGATAACGAGTGTGCATTTGTTCGAAGGCCATCGGACGGTGGGCATTAGATAGCAGCATAGAGAGACATTGAGTGCCAACGGCTCTCTATTCAAATAGTCGAATCCACGTGGCGTCTCATGGGACATGGGACAAGAGTGGCATTTGTCCAATGCAGGGCAGCAGACATGTCCCATGGCCCTGAAATCTACTCAATGCATGTGTGTAACGGTTGGATGGCTCCTTTGGGGCTATAAATAGATGGTGGTTGGCCCCTGGCTGGGTCTCTTAGCTCCTCAACACAGTGAACACCCTTGTGAGCATAAGATATAACACCTCCCACTCATCTCCTTCTTAATTTCATCATCCAAAGTGAGAATGGGAGTGATCCTATTGCATTTGTATTGAGTTGAAGCATCTAGTGGCACTAGTGATCGATTTGGCTACCGGATTCTTGTTACCCTTGGCGGTTGCCACCACCTAGATGACTTGGAGACAACGGAGGTTTGTTGAGCGGTATTTGCAGCTCAGAACAAGTGATTGTAAGGGGCTCTTATGCTCATTCCCCGCGGGAGATTTTGTTGGGGGTATAACCCCTGGTACCCATGGCAGAAGACATGGACCGCATCATCATGGGTGGTCCAGCCCACAAGATCAAGACATGCAGTGCACTGCACTCGTCGGCATGCACCGCAAGGCATCGAGAAGATATCCTGAAGACAGATATAGATCTGTTAGGATATGTGGAATATTTGATTCCATGTAATGCTTATCATTTACCCGATTAGATTTAGATCTAACCGACCTATAACCCTACCCCCGCTATATAAGGTGGGTAGGGGACCCCCCTCAAAAATCATCTCATCTCACATGCAATCAATACAATCCAGCAGCATATAGGATGAAGGGTTTTACATCGAGTTGATGATCTAAACTTGTCTAACTCTCGTGTCTCTGCGCTTGTGTTCTCATCCGATTCTTGATCACATGCACCTCCACTGCACAATCTACCATCATGGGTATACCCCTCGGTGGACTATTGACGATATTCCGTCGATAGATTTACATAAAGCAACTTTATGGAATCATGGCTAGTTGGAGTGCCCTTTTATGTTGGTTCTTGTGGTGCCCATGTGGTAATAACATATTTCAGTCTATGATACAATGGTTTGCCAACTTACCAATTTACACAAAGGTTAGTAACTGAACTATTGCATAAAATATCCTCGAGAGGGCATAGATGCTTGTAGTAGCTCATTGTTGTGCATTTTTGTGATGGTAGATTCATGGTTGTAGAAATGTTCATTTAGATTTTGATTATGAGGATCATTCCCTTAGGGGAACCTCTAGTCCTAACATCAAAACCGAGACTAACACATGTCAGTTGAAAATCAATCTCGCGGATGGTTCGTTCTTCCCAATGTGAGCATCGGTTTTTTGGGTCTAGAAAACAATTAAAAAATATGCACTTTCCTTGGTTCAGTTGCATATGCAAGTGACTTGGGAGTTGTGGTTTGTTTTTTATTGCCCATGGTGTGAACCAAAAATAAGATTTGATTTTGCTATGATATCCCATGGTTTGATGTCTGCAGTGTGCACTGTTCGGTAATCGATCATCCAGCTCAGCTCATGGTTCGATTCGAAGACGCACTAGAGCTGCTCTTACAACTATAATCACACATATCATCAAGGAGCTTGTGTAGTAAACCATTTGTTATTGTAAAAAAAGGAAAGGAAAAGGCAAAAATAAATGGTGTACATCAACATCTATTCGAGGAAACAATCTTTTTCTAACAATCATGCATGTGCCTACTTATGTTATTTGGCATGTGAGGTGGTACGTAGATCCATGGTTGTATCAATGTTCATCTCACAATGGTTGCAGTGTATTATCATGCACACAATATGATTGCTCCACCATCATGTTAAATTTTGTTACATGATGCATCACAATAATATTATTACAATCGTGGCTATACCCTTTCAATGAGAATTATGATGTTCTCAAAATTATTGAGCTATGTTATTAATAACTTATAATTGTTGGTGATGTTATATGCATTGCTTTTTCAATGTATCAATTTGTAGAAATGGTAATAATTGAGTTGTTTTGTAAAATGTCTTTCATATGACATAGATGTACGATGGTAGCTTCATTGTTGCATAAGTGTTCATTGACATTGCTATGACGATCAAGGATCATTCATTACTACCACAACTATAGTCAAGGAGCATGCGTTGTAAACCATCTGTTTTTTGCTTAAAATGGTTGACACATCATCTGATTCTAGAAACAATCTTTTCACATTATAATGCACGTGCATACACACATGTCGCCATGATTCTCTATCGCATGAATGTACATGAAACCGTCGTGCTTGTGCATGTTTTGTATTACATATATATAAACTTGCATAGTAACTAGATCTCCGTTGAATACTAAAAAGCAATTATTCTCTGTCACTCCACGTCGAAGTAGAAGCGGTGACACTTTTGCTCCTCGAGTCTCCGTTACTATTGCCATTTTGGCGAGGAGTGCGTTGTTATTGCCTCGGAAAAACATCCAACCATGCACGTAAAATATAATGACTTTTTATCGAACCAAACCTGCACATATCTGGAGTTATTCAGGGTTGCACAACCCATGGCTGCATGTGTCTAAGGTTTAGATACTCCACGGTTGCACAACCGTGGCAAAGACTAAACCTAACATGTAGAGCCCAATGGTAAAGGGAAGCTATTTTTCTTACCTTAAGGGCACATGCTCTCCTAGTGTGCGCCACTGGATGTGCATCAGGATCCATGCATATTAAGAGAGAGACGCATCTTGATGCACATCAAGTGGTGCACATGAGGAGAGCATGTGCCCTCAAGGCCTAATGGCCAAATGTGGTGCATCACCAGCCGCTCCATGACGATCTGCCTATCCGGACTCTGGATCTAACCCCTTACCATGCTCACATACAGCCGGTTTGGCACTGGTTGTAAGGTCCTAAATGGCTAAAGGGGGGTGAATAACCTATAAAATTTTCTACAAACTTCACTAAACCAATGTGTTAGTACAAAAGATGGCAAAGCTACTTCTAGCACTAGCACAACTAAACTATACAAGCCACCTAAACAATTCTAGTAAATCAAGGCTAAGATCTCTAGTCCACACCAACAAGGCTATGTTACTAAACTAGCTACTCCTAGTTGAACAAGCTACACAAACTAAGAACTAAGAACTAAGAACTACACAAGCTAGCAAGATAAATTACAAGAATGTAAAGGAGCAAGTGAATGATTCTTATACCAATGTTGGAGTAGAGATATGACAAAGAATCAACCATAAAATCACGAATACAATGAGAATCCTTGGCATAATATGACACAATATTTTTTTACCGAGGTTCACTTGCTTCCCGGCAAGCTAGTCCTCGTTGTGGCGATTCACCCACTTGTAGGTTCATGAGCTAATTGGCATTACAAAGCTAAACCCGCAGCTGGGTGCCACACAACCAACACAAGATGGGGATCCTCCAAGCCACGAGCTCCACTAGAGTAGCCAATTCGTGATCTCCCATGGGGAAGGCTTAAGAACCCCTCACAACTCCACCGGTGAGGCTTGAAACAATCTCCAATCACGAGCTCAACACCACCGCTACTCCAAACTGTCTAGGGCATCGGGAAACACCCAAGAGTAACAAGCAATCTGTCGCCAACTCAATGGATGAAGTGTCACTAGATGCAACTCTCAAAGCAATACACCTAAATCTCACTCAATCTCACTAGGATGCACAATCAAGCAAGGAGATGAGTGGAAAGGATGCTCTCTAGCTTAAAGTATGTCTCGAGTGTTCAAAGTGGCAAGCTCTGACTCCCCAAGCCAGCCAAGCAACTATATATAAGCAGCCCCAAAGAATAGAGTTGTTAGAGACAAGTTGCTGCTGCTGTCGTGCTGACCGGACGCACCGATTGATCTGATCAGACATGAACACAGCGTCCAGTCACACTGCGCACCTCCGCCCAATGCTCACCACGTGTCCTGTTTTAAATATCATTCGTTCGATCTCCAACGGTCACGAAATGTTATCTTCTCAGTCATAGAATGACCGGACGCGACGCTAGAATTGACCGGACGCGCCCTGGAGTCTACTCGTGATGAATTCACGCTGCTGAACACTTCGACCTGACGCGTTGTAGAACTGACCGGACGCAGCACACCCGGCATCTGATTTGAGTACAGAAAGGGTCCAGAGAGCATTTTTATTGACCGGATGCGTCCGATCATGACTGACCGGACGTGCCACTGCGTCCGATCAACCCCTCGTGTTCTGCTGTTCCTCTAGGCGCTTGACCGGACATGCCAGTCTCGCAAGTGACCGGACGGGTCAGTGGCAAACCCAAGTCCGCGCGACTCTGCTGCAGCATTGAACTGACCAGACGCGCCTGCCGCGTCCGGTTACTTCGACCTCAGCGTCCGGTCACTACCAGTGACCTTCGTTCACCTCCGTTTCTATCCACGATGACTTAGAGAAATTCTCCACCTCCGGCGTAGTGGAAAATATGCATTTCACTTCCACGAAAGCGCTGAATCCCATCTCTACCGCTCAAACGCCATCTCCTTCGCAAAAGTGCTAACACCACCAAGTGTTCACCATCTTGTGCTCGTGTGTTATCATTTTCTTAAATATTTTTCAAGGAGTTAGCATCTCACTAGATCCTAAATGCATATGCTCAAGGATATGGACCTAGTAGCACTTGATTCATGAGATGACCGTGATTGCCCCTCTTGATAGTCAACTATCAATCCTAAACCCGGACAATCACTTCTCTACTCATCTTTAAACTGGTAAAAGAGAATCCTATGATTATACCTTTGCCTTGATCATCTCATTCCTTCTCCATCACCTATGTGCATGTTCACCATCATCTTTATCTTCATGCACTTGTGATCTTATGGCCATGACCATCATGCTCCTTGCTCCTTCATCACATGTGTTGCTACGCCTAACTCAATTCACTTGACACAATGACATTAACAACTTGGTATCATTAATTACCAAAACTAAACTTGGGCTTTCACCGGTTCTAGGTAGCTTCACCGAGCTCCACTAGCTGGCCCTATATATTTGCTTATACCGCAACGAATGCAGCTCTCATAAAACTGGCAGTCATCTACGTTTGCTCTAACCAGATCACTCCTTGTCATCCATTCTTAACATCCCATTAAGGCTAATACACCATTGCTAAGAATGGCCACTGCTACAATAGGCACCTTATGCAATTACCAAAGGTGTCCCTCCCGCTCCTTGGCCGTCATGTGTACCCGAGCCATGGGCATAATGGTAAAACCACCACTACAGAACTAGTTTGTAGGGGTGGCTCTGGCCGATTTCTAGGGGTTGTTTGGCCAGCCACCCCTACGGCCCCATCTCTACAAATCGATGATTTGTAGGGGCGGTTCGCAAGCCGCCCCTACAACCCTACAAACTGATTTGTAGGGGCAGCTCCATTTCCAAAAAATAATCACAAATCTGGCCTCATCGGGCAGCCACAAGTCGTTCATTTTTTTGCGCGAAAATCGCATGCTTCGCAGCGAGTTCAAAACTGCGACCACGGGCTCGCACGTTCCCTCCTCTAACCACTCCATCCAATAGTCACATGCGTCTATTTTAGATATTCTTTCTACTCATATTATGTTGAACCAAATTTAAAATGCATGTTTGGGACTCTAAACGAATTCAAATGAAAATATCGTCAACTACAAAGTTGTATAACTTTTTGGGGTCTACAAGTTGGTTTTTGCTGATTCTCCATCTAAGGTCATTTGAAAAATTGAAATTCCAAATGTGAGAAATTCAAGTGTAATTTTCCATGCATACATGACTTCAAATAAAAAAGTTGTCAACTTCAAAGTTGCATAACTTTTTGAGATCTACAACTTTTATTTTTGTTGTTTCTCCATTCGAGGTCTTTTGAAAAATTTAAATTTCAAATGTGAGAAATTCAAATGTAGTTTTTCTTGACAAAATGATTTCAAATAAAAAAGTTGTCAACTATAAAGTTCTATAACTTTTCAAGATCTACAACTTTTGTTTTGGTTGTTTCTCCATCTAAGGTCGTTTGAAAAATTCATATTTTAAATTTGAGAAATTCAAACATAGTTTCATGACAAAATGATTTCAAATGAAAAAGTTGTCAACTACAAAGTTCTAGAACTTTTCGAGATCTACAACTTTTGATTTGGTCATTTCTCCATCTGAGGTCATTAAAAAATTAAATTTTTGAACTTAATTTTTTTACTATTCGGTGTCTATTTGTAGGGGCGGCTCTAGAAGGCTAGATCTAGAGCCGCCCCTATAAATAGGACCATTTGTATAGGCA
The DNA here is from genome assembly GCA_022457205.1 of Saccharum spontaneum. Lineage (NCBI taxonomy): Eukaryota > Viridiplantae > Streptophyta > Magnoliopsida > Poales > Poaceae > Saccharum > Saccharum spontaneum. The sequence continues at coordinate 17,894,961 of CM039592.1, read as the reverse complement.
GCCAATAATACTAGCAGCCCCTACATTGGCTCTAGATGGGAACCATTTGTAGGGACGGCTCAATATTGAGCCGACCACAGGAAGAGTGTTGACGTTTGGAAGTGCAAATATAACATTAAGGATTCTGCAAGTGCACAAAACATCAGTGTAGCATTTCACCAGGACTATTCTAGTTATCATTATTTATATTTTACCACAGGAAAACAATAGAATAAATATTTATTAAATAATAAAGGAATATCTATCAGTCAACATACTGGCATGGCTAGAGCAGGGGTGAATGCAATAATAGGATTTAGACATAATGACATTCAGGGGATAGACAATTACTGATAGATGTAATAACTTGAGTGTATAGTGGGTGAGGTAGATTCCTATGATATTCTTACTACAAGTATATGTACTTATAGCAAAAGATTAACTCCATGTCTATGCATAAGGGACATTACTAAGGAAGATCAAGAACAAAGCTTGACTTCCCTTGCAACTTACTTGGCCTACAAACGGGAGGTGGACTACAAAGAACTTAACAAGGCTGTCACCGATCCGTAATGTAGGGTGTATCCGCAGGCAAACAATGTATAAGCACCACACTTACACACGGTTGGCCACTCAACCTTATAAATTAAGGCTAGGTTGAGTGCTATACAAACCTATGCATGAATATAAAGATAACTTCGACTACTTCTGAGCATATTAACATATTAACATCATAAGCATAACCTTGTAAATAAGAATATAACATGAAGCACTGAAATCTCATAAGATATGAAAGTATAGATACAATGGCTTACCAAGCCTCCGAGACTAGATCCGGAATCTGGACATGAGTCCACTCGACCCTAACTCTCAGGATACTAATATACTACATTGGAGAGTCTCGGCCTAATCCTCCTGGTGTGTCTTGATGTTGATCTCTGATGGATTTCTCTAGAGATTGGAGATTGGAGAGATGCCCTTCTAGAGGAGGTATCGGGGGCCTTTTATAGGGGCACCAGGAGTCCTGTGGGCCCATGAATCTATGGCAACGTCAAATCTGAGCCCTCGATACGAACTGACCTTGAGCAACGGTAGAGATGGACTCTCAAAGGTGGTGGGGAACCAACGTACTAAGGAGGGCATGACAAGGAGGACCCATAGGCCGTTTGGCCTAGTGGTGGGGCCGGCCGGCCCCCTGTCAGCCTCTTGGCTCGATCTTCGGTGGTAAGTCTTCTACAGTGATTCTAGAACCTTCCAAGTTGGTTTCGTCGTGGTTGGTCGCAATTTGCTCTGACGATTAGGTCCACCTTGCCTGTTTTCTGGATAAATCCTCCTGCATTCACAAATTCACCAAAACTTATGCAATTTACTAGTTTAAACCCCTAGACCTATGTTGATCATCCTTTTTATGCATTCATACAAGTTATATTGACGGTTTATGATAAGTGTTAACTACCATCAACAAAGAGCAAAAGGCACATCGGAGTAGCTTATATTGGACATGAATGGGATTCAACCAAAAATAGCTCAAGTGAGGAGGATGAGAAGGTTGCAACCATGGCTATTCACAAGCCATCCTCTATACCAAGGCTCTTCAACAACATGTCCGATGATCACTACTACTCCCCTCATGTTTGTCTCATGGCAAAGGGTGAGAAGGTAAAACTCAAATCCAATCCTAAACCTTTTCGCCCTAGTGACATCTCTAGTAGTGATACAAGTGATTGCCCTACTGATGATGAATCTAGTGATGATGAAATAAATAATATAACTAAAAATTTGGATAGCAAGACCATGTAGAGCTATCATCTAGAGAGGACACTCTTATCAAACAAGAAGATCTCAACATTGCTAGCAAGAAAGCTCTTGCATTGGAGAGAAGTGAGGTGGATACCTTGCGGAAGGCCTTGGCCAAAAAGCAAGAGGCCTATGCTATCACAACGAAAACACATATTGTTCTCAAGCAAAAGTATTGTGACTTAGATGGAAAGCACAAAAAACTTGAGGAGCAATATAGCATTCTTTGGGATAGCAACTCACATCCCTCCAAGGCAAATGATGCCTCTACTCCCTTCACTAGCAAAGGTTATGGAAAGTGTTATAACCTTGATTTAAATGTTTATTCCACTACCTTTGCTAATATGGAAGCTATGAGAAAATAAATTGCTAGACTCAATGAGATCATAGTGAAAGCATCTAGGCCCCAAGGTTTGGTTTCGGCAATTGATGACAACGCTTTATTACCATGACTAACGTGTGTTTTGCAGAAACTTTGGTAAGTTAGGTCATGGAGGTGATAACTGCTTTGGGCACCATGGTATTCATGTCCCTTGATGAAAATCGTTTCGGTTTTCAAAAGAGTGATGTCAAGATTAAGGACGGTTAGTTCCGAATGTCGAGGTGTTGAGATACATTCGGAATAGTCGTTAGGATCTTCATTTTTCTCTTTTGGCCGCACTATAAAGGGGGGCATGAGCGGGTAGCTTGACCTAGGCGAGTCCTATGTTTAGGTGTGGTGCACACTTGTTAAACTTGGCGCTAGGCAGCTCTAGAATAGCTCAAAGTTCAGTTGGAAGCAACTCGGTTCAAGTTGCGACGCGTTTCGGAAAGTTTCGGGCTGTTTTCCCCTGACCGGACGCGGTCTTCGGCATGACCGGACGCGTCTGGTCAGTACGTTACCGTGACTAGGGTTTGCCTCTGACGACCGGACGCGGTCCTCGCGAGGACCGGACGCGGTGGTCAGAGGCTGACACGTGTCACTTGAGGGGAACACCCGATCGGACGCGACCTAGGTGTGATCGGCGCGTCCGGTCACAGTCCAGTAAGGTCCAGAGACGACCGGACGCGTCCAGTCATCACCGAACGGACGCGGCCTCGCATCCGGTGCACTTACAGTAAGCTCCTTGCACGATCGGACGCGTTCGGTCACCCCTGACCGGCGCGTCCGGTCACTCAGTTTGATTTTCGGATTTCGACCGTTACAGGCGACCGGCGCGTCCGGTCAGTTCGACCGGCGCGTCCGGTCAGCCCGTGTCAGAACGTAACGGTTCGTTTTGTCTTTGGGGTGTATAAATACATCTCCTCCACCTCTTTTAGAGGTCTCTTGCTCATTTGATCATCTGAGAAAACCCTTTAGAGTGCAAGGGAGTGCAAGAGCTCTAGTGAGGATAGAGATTTGAGAATCAAAACTTGAGAGTTCCTCACTAGTGATTAGAGAGTAGCAAGTGTGCATCCATCTTCTCATTTGGGCTCGTTGTGGTCAAGTGAGAGTTCTAGCTTGTTACTCTTGGTGATCGCCATCACCTAGACGGCTTGGTGGTGATTGGGAGTTTGGTGATCATCCGGCGGAGCTTGTGGATGACCCAACTCATGTTGTGAGCGGTTTTGGGTGATTCACCGCGACGGAGTGTTGAAGAATCAACCCGTAGAGAGCACTTGATCCTTGTGCGGATCAAGGGAGAGCTACACCCTTGCGCGGGTGCTCCAACGAGGACTAGTGGGGAGTGGCGACTCTCCGATACCTCGGAAAAACATCGCCGTGTTCCTTGCCCTTTACATTCAAGCATTTACATTCTCGTATTTACTTTCATTGCTTGATTTACATTCCTAGAATTGCCATGCTAGACTAGGATTGGAAACTAGGGTGCAAAACTTTTATCGATAGACTCTCTAGGAACACAAGTAGGCACTAGGGGTGAATTCTGGCTTGTAGGATTTAATTCTTGCAATTAATTTTTAGAAAAGCCCAATTCACCCCCCCTCTTGGGCATCTTGATCCTTTCAATTGGTATCGGAGCCGTGTTGCTCCTAATTTAGGCTTTACCGCATAGAGCAAGATGTCTAACGGGGAAGGACCACCTCCCACATTTGAGGGGGATGATTTTCCATATTGGAAAATCCGCATGGAGGCGTATCTCGAAGCCATAGATGTCGGGTGCCTTAGAGCCGCAACCCAAGGGCTTCCCGCTATCAAGGATCCCGCAAACCCCATTGGTGACGAGGAGAAGTACGACCGGTGGAATGCAAAGGCCAAAAATGCACTCTACCGGGGCTTAGGCAAAGATATCTTCAATCGTGTGCGTAATGCAAAGAACGCTCATGAATTGTGGGAAAATCTTTGTGCTCTCCATAAGGGAACTAAGAGTGAGCGTGAGGAACGCTATCATATTGCTTTAAAGAAAATTAATTCTTTTGAGATGCTTCCCAAAGAAAGTGCTAATGACATATACACTCGCTTAAATGTTCTTGTAGAGGACCTCAATGCTCTTGGGCTCACTCAAATGAGCCAATCGGATGTTGCAAGGAAGATCTTGAGTGTTCTTCCCGTTGAGAAGTATGGTCACATTGTCACCGTGCTTCACCAAAGTGATCTTTCCACCGCAACACCGACACAAGTATTGGGGAAGATCAATGCTCATGAGATGTACATGCACATCACTCCGGAAGAGGGCTCATCATCTTCCAAGAAGAAAGACTTGGCCTTCAAAGCTAGCCATAACAAGAAGAAGAAGGGCCAAGCCATGATGGTGCAAGAAAGCTCAAGTGAAAGTGATGTCGATGATGAATCACTTGCACTCATGGTGAGAAAGACCACCAAGATGCTAAAGAAGCTCAACAAGAGTGGCATCAAGTTCGATGGCAAGAAAAAGAAATTCTTCACAAGTAGCAAGAGAAAGCCCATCTCGGAGATGGATTGCTACAATTGTGGTGAACTTGGCCACCTAGCTCATCAATGCCCTAGACCACTAAAAGACAAGTTCAAGAACAAGAACAAGGGCAAGAAAAATGATTCAAGTGATGAAGAAGATGAGAAGAAGAAGAACAAGCCATACAAGAAGAAGGATGGCAAGAAGAAGGAGTTCTACAAGAAGAAGAAGGGAGGAAAGGCATACATTGTTGGTGATTGGCTCACCGACATTGAATCATCTTGTGAGTCCTCCGAAGATGAGAGCAATGATGAGAAAGAGAAGGTTGCCGCTTTTGTGATGGGGCCATCATCTTCACCGACATCTTCATCACCACCTTCACCGCCTTCTTCACCATCATCGTCCACTACTCACCTATGCCTTATGGCCAAGGGTGAACGAAAGGTACAAAACCATGATAGTGATGATGATGATGATAGTGATAGTGATGATGAATATGACACACCTTCTTATGATGAACTTGTAAAATTGCTAAACAAATACACTAAAATCATAAGAAGGACAAGAAATGAAAGTGATGAACTTCAAAATGAAAATGAATCACTCTCATCAAAGCTTGAAAATGCTCAAAAGACTAGTGGTGAGCTTAGAGATCAAAATGAAGTTATGTCTTCCACTGTCAAGGAGCTCAAAACCTCAAATAAAGAGCTTAAAGATCAACATGATAAACTTGAGAAGAAGCATGATGAGCTCATCACTAGACATAACTCTTTGAAAGACAAATACACCACATTAAAAATTGACTATGATAGTCTTGTGGTTGCTAATGAACTTGCTCTTGAGACACATGATGCTACTAACAATGTTGTTAAGTGTGATATAGCTACATCATGTGATGATTTGATCATTGAAAGCATTGAGCAAGGTTCTAGTAGCAAAGGCAAGAGTGTGGTTGAGTCAAGCAACTATGATGATTATGCCAAGATCAAGTGTGAGAATGAGAAGCTTGCAATTGAGAACAAGAAGCTTAAAGGTTTGATGGCTCTTGAGAAGCAAACAACAAATGAGTCACTCATTGAAGAGAACAAAAAGCTCAAGCAAGAAAAGAGCATCTCAAGACCGGCCTAAGCAAGTTTACAAGAGGTCAATATTTGCAAAGTGAGCTCCTCATGAACACCATAATGAAGATGGATAGAAGTGGTATTGGGTACTTGGCAAATCAAGAGAAGAAAGCAAAAGCTCAACAACAACAAAGCAAGTCAAAGCCCAAGCCAAAGAGATGTGTTGAGTGTGGTCAAGAAGGTCATTTTGCTCATGAATGCAAAACTCCACCACCACAACCCTTGCCCAAGCATGCTAGACCCTTTGCCTTCAATGCTCATTATATGCTAAGAAAAGATTCAAATGGAAAGATGAAAGTCATGTTTTTGGGTCCCCCAAACAAGAATAGGCCAAAGAAAATATGGGTTGCCAAGTCACTAGTTGAGAAAGTCAAGGGCCCCTCTCAAGTTTGGGTCCCTAAACAAAAACTTTGATCTCTTGTGTGTAGGTGAACTACAAGACCGGTGGATCTCATTGGGTTATTGATAGTGGTTGCACTCAACATATGACTGGTGATCCTCGTATGTTCACCTCCATTGAAGAGAATGGGATATGTCAAGAGAAGATCACATTTGGGGATAATTCAAAGAGCAAAGTCAAGGGTATAGGCAAGATTGCAATATCAAATGATCACTCACTCTCAAATGTGCTCTATGTTGCTTCATTGAGTTTCAACTTATTATCCGTTAGGCAACTTTGTGACCTTGGCTTCCAATGCTTGTTCACACCAAATGAAGTGGAAGTTTCAAAGATAGATGACAAGCAAGTGATATTCAAAGGCTTTAGATACAGCAATCTTTATCTTGTTGACCTCACCTCCGAAGATGCAAATTTGATGACATGTTTGTTCACCAAGACCTCACTTGGTTGGCTTTGGCATAGGAGGCTTGCACATGTTGGAATGAGCACTCTCAACAAGCTATTGAAGAAAGAACTAGTAAGAGGATTGAAGGATGTGAAGTTTGAAAAGGACAAACCTTGTAGTGCATGTCAAGCGGGCAAACAAGTTGCAAACACTCATCCAACCAAAGCTTTCATGTCAACTTCAAGAGTGCTAGAACTTCTACACATGGATTTGTTTGGGCCTACAACATACAAGAGCTTGGGTGGTAATCTCTATTGTCTTGTGATAGTGGATGACTACTCAAGGTACACATGGACCTTCTTCCTTCATGACAAATCCGAAGTGGCAAATTGCTTCAAGAAGTTTGCAAAGAGAGCTCAAAATGAATTTGAAGTCAAGATAAAGAAGATTAGAAGTGACAATGGCAAAGAGTTTGACAACACCAACATTCAAGCTTATTGTGATGAAATTGGAATCAAGCATGAGGTCTCTTCAACCTACACTCCTCAACAAAATGGTGTAGTTGAGAGAAAGAACCGGACTTTGATCACCCTTGCAAGAACAATGCTAGATGAGTACAACACTCCGGAAAAGTTTTGGGCCGAGGCAATCAACACCGCATGCTATGCTTCAAATCGCCTCTTCCTACAAAAATTTCTTGGCAAGACCCCCTATGAGTTGCTTAATGGGAAGAAGCCGGACGTCTCATTCTTCCGGGTGTTTGGTTGCAAATGCTACATCTACAAGAAGCGTCAACACCTAGGGAAGTTTCAAAGATGTTGTGATATTGGTTTTCTTATTGGTTACTCATCAAAGTCCAAAGCATATAGAGTATTTAACCATACCACCGGTTTGGTTGAAGAAACATATGATGTGGAATTTGATGAATCTAACGGCTCCCAAGGAGCAATTGAGAATTGTGATGATGTAGGTGATGAACCCTTGAGGGAGGCCATGAAGAACATGCCTGTGGGAGACATCAAGCCAAAAGATGATGAAGACGATGTACAAATCATTGATCCACCATCTTCATCACGTGTGCCTCAAGATGATGACAAGAATGAGAGAGTTGAAAATGAAGACACTTATATCTCTCATGAACAAGCCGAGGCACAAGCTCAAGATGTTGATGCTCCCCATCCACCTCCTCAAGTGGTTGATAGAAGAAATTCACCTCTACTTCAAGCACATCCACAAGAACTCATCATAGGGAGTCCTACTAAGGGAGTGATGACTCGATCTCAAAAGCTTGCTTCTTTTGTTGAACATCACTCTTTTGTCTCTTGTGTTGAACCTAAGAATGTAGAAGAAGCTCTTCAAGATCCGGATTGGGTGAATGCCATGCATGAAGAATTGAACAACTTCACCCGCAATCAAGTATGGACACTTGAAGAGCATCCTAAAGGTGCAAGAGTCATTGGAACCAAGTGGGTGTTCCGAAACAAGCAAGATGACCAAGGCATAGTAGTAAGGAACAAGGCAAGACTAGTTGCAAAGGGGTTCTCTCAAGTTGAAGGCCTTGATTTTGGAGAGACCTTTGCACCCGTTGCAAGACTTGAAGCCATTCGTATCCTCCTTGCATATGCATCACATCATGATATGAAACTATATCAAATGGATGTGAAAAGTGCATTCTTAAATGGCTTTATAAATGAACTAGTCTATGTTAATCAACCTCCCGGGTTTGAAGACCCTAGATATCCTAATCATGTTTATAGGTTGTCCAAGGCGCTATATGGGCTCAAGCAAGCCCCTAGAGCGTGGTATGAGCGCCTCCGAGACTTCCTCATTGAGAAGGGCTTCACCATTGGGAAGGTCGACACCACACTATTCACCAAGAAGCTTAATGGGGAGATCTTCATTTGTCAAGTGTATGTTGATGATATCATCTTCGGGTCAACAAATGAAGATTATTGCAAGGAATTTGGTGAATTGATATCGAAGGAGTTCGAGATGTCAATGATTGGTGAGCTCACATTCTTCCTTGGTTTTCAAGTCAAGCAAATGAGAGAAGGGATTTTCATCTCTCAAGAAAAGTATACCAAGGATCTTCTCAAAAGATTCAAGATGGAAGAATGCAAACCAATCAAGACCCCAATGCCATCAAATGGACATCTCGACCTAGATGAGGGAGGTAAACCGGTTGATCAAACTCTCTACCGTTCTATGATTGGTAGCTTGTTGTACCTTACCGCATCTAGGCCCGATATCATGTTTAGTGTGTGCATGTGTGCTCGCTTCCAAGTGTGCCCTAAAGAACCTCACTTAAGTGCCGTAAAAAGAATCCTAAGATATCTTAAGCACACCCTAAGCATTGGTCTTTGGTATCCCAAAGGAGCTAGATTCCAACTAGTTGGCTATTCCGATTCGGATTATGCCGGTTGCAAAATTGATAGAAAAAGCACATCCGGAGGGTGCCATTTGCTTGGGAGATCTTTAGTATCTTGGTCATCTAAAAAGCAAAATAGTGTGGCTTTGTCCACCGCCGAGGCGGAATACATTGCCGCGGGGGCTTGTTGTGCACAAATCTTATATATGAAACAAACCCTCCTAGACTATGGAATTGTTCTTGAAAAGGTGCCACTTTTATGTGACAATGAAAGTGCCGTTAAAATTGCTAACAATCCGGTACAACACTCTCGCACCAAGCACATTGATATCCGCCATCACTTTCTAAGAGATCACGTTGCTAAAAATGACATATCACTAGAAGGTGTAAGAAGTGAAAATCAATTAGCGGATATCTTCACTAAACCTTTGGATGAGGCCACCTTTTGTAGGCTAAGAAGTGAACTTAATGTGCTTGATTCAAGCAACTTTAAAAAATGAGCGTGTGTTGTCCCTTGCATTGCATTGTATAATATGCCACGTTTATTTTATCGCAATGCATTTAGGGCTTGGCTAACACGGTTACGATAACCCTCCTTTGGAGGAGTGAAGAAGCCTAACCGTGGATCAAACTTGACAAGCAACCTAGCTTTACTTTCTTGTATTGCATTGCATATGCATGATTGTTTGTTTGTCGTTTCTTTTCGGTTTAGCTTTGAGCAACCTCTGTGTTCGTCCATGGATAGAGAGAGCATTTTGACGCTCCTAAAGGTCCAAAAACTCTATTGCATGGCCATACGTTGCTCCTCGGGTGTTTATTGCCTATTTTCCTAAAAATAATACTAGCCTAAGGCAAACTATTTTGAAAAATTTGAGGGTTTGAGTGAGGTCACTCATATCAGGTTCCAATTGGTGTTTATTTGTGTCTTCTTGAATTGGAACTTGATTGGGAGAAGTCACGTCGGAGTTTGGAACGAAGAAGGGCGAAGAACAGCGACCGGACGCTGCACCGGACGCAGTGATGCTTCACCACCGTGTCCGGTCCTGGCGTCCACTAGCGCGTCCGGTCATCCAGAAGACCAACTCCAGACCTAGTGACCGGACGCTGCACCGGACGCGCCTCTGTCGACCACCGCGTCCGGTCCCGGTTACCACCACCGCGTCCGGTCATCCGCGATGAATTCTCAAGCTCCCATCGACCGGACTCTGACCGCGTCCGGTCACTCCAGGAGCTTACTGGAGTGTGACCGGACGCTGCACCACCGCGTCCGGTCATAACGACCACCGCGTCCGGTCATCGCGCGTCGAGCGGATCTGAGTCCTTCATAAAACCGTTCGTTCTCGGCCGAGTTTTTCACCCGTACGCCTTTTCCGCCGCCGCCTTGCCCTAGTCGCCGTCTCGTCGGATTCCACCGCCGATTCGCCGTCCTCCGCCGCGCCCTTGCCGAGCCCGCGCCGCGCTTCCTCGCCTCCCTGCTCGCGCGCCACCTACAGTCGAGCGAGCCCGCGCCGCTGCCGCACCCGCTCCAGCCGCCTCTGCACCGCGTTTTTCCGCCGCCGGCAAGCCTTCCTCGCCGCCGTTTGGTTGCCGCCGTGGGCCTCACCAGCAGCAGCCGCAGCTCCCCCGTGCCAGCCCAAGCACCTCATCCACCTTCGGCCGTGCTCTTCCCTAGGGTTTGCCCTAACCCTAGCCTAGGGTTTGCCCTAACCCTCGCTCGAGGTATCGACTCGTTCGTCTTTTCGTTCAAGTCTTTTCAATTTCGTTGTTAGGGCTAACCTTGACCGTAACTCTCCGTTGATTATCTCGACTCGGTCCTTTCAGAGCTCGTTCGTCGAATTCGGGAAATCTCGCGACCTAGGTCACCGCATCTTGTCACCGTCGTCTCGTCGATCCGAGGTAGCTTCGCGTCTCGATTCACTTCGTATCTCATATGCTTGCTATCTCTAGGGTTTCGTACCTTTTAGTTATATATGTGCTTATAGTAGATCTCTCTATTCCGTCGTTGCAGCGAGTCAGTCGGTGTGTCAGGGTGAGATCTGTTTGCTGAATCCGAGGCCAAGCCTGCGGATACGGATTAAGGCCAAGCCTCTCGAGTGACAGTTCACCATCTCACAGAGGCTCTCAGTCAGTTTGTCAGCATGGTGCGTTGCAAGAACGCCGGTGGTGCTCCTAGTGACGGGGACGACAGTCCTCCCCATCGGACAGAGATTGCGCGTGGAAAGCGCATCAAAATAATGGCCAGAAAGAAGAAGAAGACGCTTACAGAGGCAGAGATTGCTCAGGCCGTGGCAGATGCAGCAGAGCAGGCAGAGAGAGGTGGCAGGAGCAGTGGCATACGCATAGGCGAGCGTCGCTTTCACCTTGAAGGTCGACAGCTCGGCACTAAGGCCACTAAGGGTACCGAGGATACTGGAGCTATAGAGCAGATGTCAGTTGATCCACCTACAGAGCCTACAGAGGCTACAGAGGCTCCAGAGGCTACAGAGGACACAGAGGAGCAGCCAGCTCAGTCTCCACCACGTCGCCGCTCCACACGTGCTCGTACTCAGGTGACTCCTAGGCCAGAGGGCCAGCGTCGTGGAGCACGTCCTCCTCCCAGAGCTAGAGGTTCACCCCCGGTCGAGCACTTTGACCTGAGGGGTGCTACAGCACGTCAGGTGTAGGGTTTGAGGTTCGTGGAGGTCAGCCGATGGTTTCCACCTGTTAGGGATCACAGAGCTTCAGAGGGTTTCTATACCCCACTTCAGGAGGATTTCTACAGGGCTCTAGTTGACAGTGGTATAGTTTTTCGACCACAGAGAGTCTGTCGGCTTGAGGCACTGGTTGAGGTTGTGGGAGAGCAGCTTCGTCCGCACCTGTCCTATATGCCTGGTTTGTCGGATCTTCTTGGACGGACAGGTGCATACTGCGGCACATGGGTCAGAGAGTTTTATGCTTCACTTTGGATTGATCCTGCCCATGAGTTCATTCACTTTGCTTTCAGAGGCCGCGATCACAGACTTTACAGCTCCAGAGCGCGAGAGATCCTCAGACTCCCAGCTTCTGACACGAGGATCCATCAGTTGTGTTATGGTCAGACTCCTCCACCCAGACGCCCTCACGGCGGAGCAGTGCCACCTACAGACTTAGTTCGACCCTGCTTTCGTGAGCCTTTTGGCGAAGGGTCTCGTCGTATGCCTGCCAGCCTGACACCACTTGCCAGAGTTTTGGATGCTATTATCAGACGCACTCTTCTTCCCAGACTTGGCTACAGAGAGGGACTGACGCGTATGCAGCTATGGGTTGTTCACCACCTCCTCTCACAGACACAGTTTGATATTTGGGATCTCATCCTTAGTGAGATGGAGGACACCATTGCTGAGGGCTTCAAGGAAAATCGTCAGCTTCCCTATGCACACTGGATCTGCTTTATTATTAGATCTTCTATTCAGATGCCACCAGAGATCAGGGCGGAGATATCAGACACTACCACTGCCTTCCCTGAGTATGATATCCGTCAGCTTTGGGCCTCAGTCACCAGAGATCAGGCCCCAGTGCCAGGACAGCGTGAGCGCCCAGAGGTTCCTGAGACAGCAGCAGAGCAGGACGCTACAGTTGACGAGCTTGCCGAGGCAGAGCTTGCGGATCTTGACGCTCAGCCTGCTGATATACCTGAGGATGCGACTTCTGACAGCACCGATGAGGACTATCAGCCCATCCCCAGGTACCGGTCTCCTCGGTCTCACGACCATGAGGCCGGTGGCTCTGGCTCAGCCTCCCGCTCAGAGACGGCCATGGTGGCTATACTTGAGAGGCTGACCCAGGCTCAGGAGCAGCAGCAGATTCAGCGACAGGCACAGGACACAGCTGCAGCACTTGCACAGATGCAGGCACGCCAGGACGAGTTTCAGCGTCAGCAGCTTGAGATCCAGAGGCAGCAGGTTGAGATGCAGCGACAGCACTATGAGATTCAGCGTCAGAGCGCAGCTAGTCAGCAGCAGTACTTGGATCTCCTGCGCCACCTTGTCACTGTCGGGGTTCCTCCGCCTGCTTCTGTCATGACTCATGCCTTACAGTCCAGTGGTCCGTCGAGTCAGGGACAGCCGAGCTTCCAGTTCACATCTCCACAGCAGCAGGTTCCCCAGTCTTTCCAGTCCCCGAGCTTCACTCCTATTCATACGGGGTTTACACCGTCAGACCAGCCTCGCCCGCACCTCCTGACAGGCACACCACTCGGTGATTTCAGTGCTACCTACAGCGAGTTGACTGGTCAGCCGACACCCTCGCATACTACTACATTTCATACTTCTTCAGGGTTGTCAGCTCCCGAGGCAGCTATTCCTCCAGTGACAGGGACCGGGACTACAGAGACTATCCCTTCGTCAGTTGCCTCGACAGATCCCCCTGCTATTGGCTCACTACAGGCTCAGGTCACTCAGACAGATCCTCTTATTGCTACTCAGTCAGTACCTGTTCCTGCTCAGACCCAGACCGCTTCACAGCCACGTGCTTCTTCAGAGGGTCAGCCAGATAGCTCAGATTCCGAGGGTGATTCGCTACACTTCGTGATTACTCCGCGCACCTCGGCACCCGACACGACTCCGTCTGTCCCCCCGTCAGATCCTTAGATTAGTTTTTTTGGCGCTTGATGCCAAAGGGGGAGAGAGAGTAGTTTCAGGGGGAGTTTTGATAGAGGGTTTTCGTTCTTTGTGTGCTACACTCATGCATCATGTTTACTTTTCAGCATTGCATTCGTGTGACATGTCGTCGAGTGGTAACTTTGAGTCTTAATATGTTATCTAGTCACAGTGTTAATAAATGTCACCGTTTTAATTATAGCTCTAAGGTTGTGCTTCCGTGCCTTACTCCGATTTCTTATGAGCTATATCTTTTTGTGTACTAACGCTTTTTGTCTTATCTTATGAGTACACTCTTTTGGCTTGGGGCACATAAGCAATTCCTAACCCTTTGTGCTTATTGCCTTTTGCTTATGTGAACCAAGAATGCTCGAAAACCTCCGCTCAAATCTTTTGAACCTTAGTGTTGTCATCAATCACCAAAAAGGGGGAGATTGAAAGCATCTAGGCCCCAAGGTTTGGTTTCGGCAATTGATGACAACGCTTTATTACCATGACTAACGTGTGTTTTGCAGAAACTTTGGTAAGTTAGGTCATGGAGGTGATAACTGCTTTGGGCACCATGGTATTCATGTCCCTTGATGAAAATCATTTCGGTTTTCAAAAGAGTGATGTCAAGATTAAGGACGGTTAGTTCCGGATGTCGAGGTGTTGAGATACATTCGGAATAGTCGTTAGGATCTTCGTTTTTCTCTTTTGGTCGCACTATAAAGGGGGGCATGAGCGGGTAGCTTGACCTAGGCGAGTCCTATGTTTAGGTGTGGTGCACACTTGTTAAACTTGGCGCTAGGCAGCTCTAGAATAGCTCAAAGTTCAGTTGGAAGCAACTCGGTTCAAGTTGCGACGCGTTTCGGAAAGTTTCGGGCTGTTTTCCCCTGACCGGACGCGGTCTTCGGCATGACCGGACGCGTCCGATCAGTACGTTACCGCGACTAGGGTTTGCCTCTGACGACCGGACGCGGTCCTCGCGAGGACCGGACGCGGTGGTCAGAGGCTGACACGTGTCACTTGAGGGGAACACCCGATCGGACGCGACCTGGGTGTGATCGGCGCGTCCGGTCACAGTCCATTAAGGTCCAGAGACGACCGGATGCGTCCGGTCATCACCGATCGGACGCGGCCTCGCGTCCGGTGCACTTACAGTAAGCTCCTTGCACGATCGGACGCGTCCGGTCACCCCTGACCGGCGCGTCCGGTCACTCAGTTCGATTTTCAGATTTTGACCGTTACAGGCGAAGAGGTCTCTTGCTCATTTGATCATCTGAGAAAACCCTTTAGAGTGCAAGGGAGTGCAAGAGCTCTAGTGAGGATAGAGATTTGAGAATCAAAACTTGAGAGTTCCTCACTAGTGATTAGAGAGTAGCAAGTGTGCATCCATCTTCTCATTTGGGCTCGTTGTGGTCAAGTGAGAGTTCTAGCTTGTTACTCTTGGTGATCGCCATCACCTAGACGGCTTGGTGGTGATTGGGAGTTTGGTGATCATCCGGCGAAGCTTGTGGATGACCCAACTCATGTTGTGAGCGGTTTTGGGTGATTCACCGCGACGGAGTGTCGAAAAATCAACCCGTAGAGAGCACTTGATCCTTGCGCGGATCAAGGGGGAGCTACACCCTTGCGCGGGTGCTCCAACGAGGACTAGTGGGGAGTGGCGACTCTCCGATACCTCAGAAAAACATCGCCGTGTTCCTTGCCCTTTACATTCAAGCATTTACATTCTCGTATTTACTTTCATTGCTTGATTTACATTCCTAGAATTGCCATGCTAGACTAGGATTGGAAACTAGGGTGCGAAACTTTTATCGATAGACTCTCTAGGAACACAAGTAGGCACTAGGGGTGAATTCCGGCTTGTAGGATTTAATTCTTGCAATTAATTTTTAGAAAAGCCCAATTCACCCCCCCCCTCTTGGGCATCTTGATCCTTTCACATAGCAAAAGGGTGCATGGATGGCAAAACTCAAAATGGTGGCAAGAATATTGAGGAACCAAAAAGGCCACAATACAAGAATGGTAGGCATCCATCTATCAACAATGGGCTTGGGCACACAAAATTAGAGGAGCCAAAACCAATGGAAGAAAATTGGTAAATGGTGTTGAACGTGTGCAGTTTGAGAGGAAGGAACAAATTGGTACAGTTTAGCCTGCACAGGCCGTGGCAGTGCCGCCCGGGGAGCTGCCCCATAAAAGGGAGGGCCACCAATACGTCTCTGGATCAAACCAAGCCTAGCAAGAAGAAGATGCCCAGGCAAAAGCAGGTTTCCCAGAAGCCCAAGGAATCAATGTGGGTGACAAAAACAAATATGCCTATCAACTAGAGGCCCATGCACCGTGACAAAATTTGTCATCTTACCATGTGTTGAAGTCCAACAACCTTTGGTGAAGTAGTTGCTAAGTATGTTGGCAAGGAAACCAACACACACACACATATATATATATATATATATATATATATATATATATATATATATATATATATATATATATATAGGGAGAGTATACTCTATAGCCAGCTACAAAATAACTTATTTTGTAGCCACCTCCATTTACGATAATTTTATATACTAATTTACGACAATGTCAGTATATATTTACGATAGTTGAATTACTATAGCACATGAGGATATTTACCATAATGTTATAGTAAATCACATAGTAAGGAGTTACTATAATATCATAAATTCGTATAGCAATTATCGTAACTCAAAGTGGCTACAAAAGAAGTTATTTTGTAGCCAGCTGTAGGATATATATATATATATATATATATATATATATATATATATATATATATATATATATATATGTGTGTGTGTGTGTGTGTGTGTGTGTGTGTGTGTGTGTGTGTGTGTGTGTGTGTGTGTGTGTGTGTGTGTGTGTGTGTGTGGGTCCCTAAGATACTTGTGACGAATATGCAATGCCCCAAATCTATTTAGGGACCTAAATCAAGAAACTAAATTTGTTTCGTAGGCATACTTCTCCGGCAGAGCAAGCTGATGCGGCTGCTAGAGTGGTATAGCTACATATGGAGCAAGCAGCTAGCTGCCTCTGGTTAAAGCTGCAAAACTAAGCGTCTTATACGTGGTTGGAAATTGCTAGCCTGCTGCTGCAATGAAATGAATGTTGTTTAATTTGATGAAGAACCATTTAATTTCATCACTTTAGGAATTAACGTGCTCTGTCGTGTTTATCTTAAAAGGGAATAAACTCTGGATTATATTATTCGTAGTTTTGACCAACCTATGGCAATTTGGACCCACTAGTAATAAAGTACATATAGTATGTAAGTGAAGCATGGTTCAAAGCATTCAAAGATTTTGGAATACTATCTTTTATTTTTCTGGTTGTGACTAGTATTTTCCAAGCGCTTAGCTTGAAACTCTCGTGACTGATACAGTTTCCAGCAGACGGCTAACTAATCACCGTACACTTGGCTAATAAAAAAAGAGATTAAATCAATCGAACAAAAATAAACAGTTAGAGCCCGTTTGGATACTAACTAATTAACTGTTAGCCAAATAACTAGCCAACTCCAACTAATTTAGACTAATCTTTAGCTCCAATTAGTAACTAGCGTTATCTGATCCAAACAGCCTGTCAATCAAACAATGCATGCGTAGATCCAAAAATTTGCTCGCATGCAAAAAAAAAAGTTGTTGACCCAACAAAAGCTCAGCGAACAAAACTGGTAATGGTAACAACACAATTTCGTAGCAGTTTTCTAAAAGCACACTCATATCATAGATCAGTAAACAGTCGATGGAGCGAGTGAAACTTCGATCGGGAACAGTTGGAACCGATGCGATGTGCAACTGTACATGGACGCTAGCTAGCCGCTCATTTGAAAAGGGCCGTAACGGTGTGCCTATGTATATACACGCTATCTACCTTGGAAAAGACTAGCGTTATTTTTTTACTGATTTCCTTGTGTTACCTTCTCCTAGCATTGGTGGGTTGATTTTTGCGGAATTGACATTGTGGAGACGGGCTCAAGAGATGCGTTGTACATGCCCATATAGCTATCGAGGTGTACATGCCGTGCATGCGCGAGCTCCTCTAGCAATCTCCTCGCTCTCTAGTCGTCGTCGTCTCTAGGTCTCTCCCATATATAACGAGACAAAGAACGGCGCCCTCTATAGCCAAGATCTGCTGCATACGCGTCTATAACCTTGGTGGCTTCATCATGCGCGATCGATCACTATCATGCACCATGTATATATGGCATGAACAAGCAGGTTCAATGCAACCGTACGTGACCATCCAAAGAACGCCACCATAGGCCACAAAGCGGGCCTCGCGCATCGGTGCATATGGCTCGATATAATATACCTCTAACGATGCGAGATCAGAGGTTAACATCAGTACTGGATCGGAGGGTGCCCAATAGTTCACTCAATTTTTCATGTATATATATAGAACCAAAACCACCCATACGTAGGCTAAAGGCGCGTTTAGTTCAGGGGCTGTAAAGTTTTCGGGGGTACTGTAGCACATGTGTAACTATAGCAATTAGTGTCCAATCATGGACTAATTAGGCTTAAAAGATTCATCTCGTAAAATACATGCAAACTGTGCAATTAGTTATTTTTTTATCTATATTTAATGCTTCATGCATGTCTCCAAACATTCGATGGGATAGGGTATAAAGTTTTTAGGTGGGAACTAAACACCCCTAAGCACTTCTATTATAATTGTACACCCTCTGTCTTTAGCGGGCTTAATTGCACTCTCTCTCTATTGTATTATATATTTATATTGAAGCCATGCTAAAATTGCAGTAAGGTAGCAGTAGCAGTAATAATAATCAAATGTAAATATTTGGCATACCATTACTTACTACTGTTTTAGTATTACACGATATGATGCATATATTTGGTCCACATATAAACATCCTCTTATATATTAGCATTTTTTTTGGGAAACAACATTTTTTGTATTTTCTTTGTGTGAAAGAAAACTCCGATATATTTGAATTAGTATAAATGTACTGCAGTGCCCTTGGTCAAATTTATAACCGTCTCGCGAACAACTCATATTAATTGTACTTCCTTTTTTATTTTGGTGATATGATGTTTAATTGCACTCGTTCTTTTGAATTGAAGGCATGCTAAATCTCAACGCATAGTTTTATTTTGTTGTTCCAAGTATGTCATGTCAGTAAATAGGATTTGCTCATGGTTGAAACAACATTTGACAATGCGTAGTTTTAATTTTGTGTGTTTCAAGTTTTCTCATTGCATTTAATTATATGACACATTCAGACTTGCAAATAGAGCCCATGGGGTTTCATCTAGATGAAACTCATTTCATCTCTCTCTCTTATTTTTTTGCCATGACATCAAATTTTCTTTATATATACATCCATTTTTTGTTTTTTAATAAATCCATATTAAATATTGCAGCGCCATCACGTAATTTCTCAAATAGAACCGGCCCTGGTTAAGCAAAGCCCATTAATTGTACACTTTTCTCTATGTATCTTTAGCAATGTTTAATTGTGCACTCTACTTTGAATCAAAAGAATTCCAAACAATGCACTAAGGTAGAGGTCGAGGTCATAGTAATTAAGCAAACGGAAATATTTGGCAATACACTAAATGCTACTAATTTTACTCTAGTGAATCAGAGGAAGCTAATAATAGTGTGCTAAAATAACCGGGATGAGTTTTTGGTAAAAAAAAAACTTGGCGTGTGATTTCCATGGACCGGGTAGAGTGAACCACTTGCACTAGAAGAAATGGGAACAGTTTTGTTTGACTGAAACCAAGGGTAATCGACGGCTCAAACATGACCAATTGGATGTGTGCATCATGGGTTGGCTCTTTAATTTGCACAACCAAAGAGCCTATAAACTGAATTGTTTGGGTTCAAAAGATCGATCTAACAATCGAAAGTTCAAAATGATTGATACAGCTATGCACTTCGAAATTGTGGTGCTTGTTTAAAAAATAACGGTGGCTTTCATCTTCATGGTCCATTACTGAAATATGTCAACTTCCACTGGAGCTATATCGGGCTAATTAAGTTGTCCAGATGTGCGCTATAACATTTTTTTGCTTCAATAAACCTCCTCCCCTTCATGTGGAAATTTGATGATCTACCTCTCTCTTTGCGAATGGAGAGGAGACACTTCATCTAGGGGTGGTGTTTGGTTCTAGAATGTCAGCCTCACTCGGCCACTCTCAGGAAAAAAAGATTGTTACATGTAGTAAACAAGAATTATGATGTATCTATAGTTCTCAAGCCATGCTGGTAACTTATTTTGGATTGTGATACAATGGTTTATCAACTTACCAATTTGCACAAAGGTTAGTAACTGAGTTGTTCGATAAAATGTCCTTGAGATGGCATATAGATGCTTGTACTAGCTCATTGTTGTGCATTTGTGATGGTAGATTCATGGTTACAGAAATGTTCATTTAGATTTTGATCCAGAGGACCACTCCCTTGCCACTATAACCACATATATAGTCAAGGAGCTTATGTTGTAAACCATTCAAGATTTTGTAAAAAAAGAAAACAAAAAAAGCAAAAAAAAAGTGGTATAGATCAACATCTATTCGAGGAAACTATCTTTTTCTAACAATCATACCTGTGCCTACACACATTATTTGGCATGTGATGGTGGTAGATCCATGATTGTATCAATGTTCATCTCACAAGGGTGTTATTGTAATTGCACTTATATGGATGTAGTTATATTATCATGCACACACACACACACATGGTTGCTCCACCATCATGTTAAAAATTTTTACATGATGTATCACAATAATTTGTTACAACTGTGGCTACCCTGTCGATGAGAATTATAATGTTCCCAAAATTATCAAGCTATTCTAGTAATAACTTATAAAGGCCGGTGATGTATATGTACAATGCTATTTCAACGTATTGAGTTGTAGAAATGGTAATATAATTGAGCTGTTTTCTAAAATGTCTTTGATCTGACATAGATGGTTGTAGCTCATTGTTGTGAATGTACAATATATGGTAGCTTCATGGTTGCATAATGCTCATTAACATTTCTATGATGATCGAGGATCATTCATTATGACTATAAGGGCACTCCCAATAGGGTGTTAATGGTAGTTTCTATCTCTCCATTAATTATTGTGCCAGCTAAGCAAAAATTTAACGTGGCAATGTAACTAATGAAGAAAAAGAGGAAAACATGGTGAAACCGTTTCCTATCAGAAAAACCACGTCTACTCGCGCATCGAGATGCGAAGAAATCGCAACTTTCCCGTTGGGAAGAAACCAACGGCGTCTCCAGATGGGGACCACGACGGGACTTCTTCCTCCGCGCTCGCTGCCACGTCGTGCGGCCGTCGCCCAGGCTGTGCTCGCTGCCGCACCGCACAGGCCAAGCTGGCATCCGCGCAAGCCGCGCTCGCTATGCTGCGCCGCGCCGCCGTCCGCGTGGTTCCTCCGTGCCGTGCGCCCGTCGCCCAGGCTGTGCTCGCTGCTGCGCCGCGCAGGCCACGCCGGCGTCCCCAGGCCGCTCGTGCCCGCACAGGCCACGTCGGCATCCGCCCAAGCCGTGTTCGCTGCTGCGCCGCGCGGCCGTCGCCCAGGCTGCGCTCGATGTCGCGCCGCCATCCGCGCAGGCCACGCCGGCGTCGCCCAGCCGCGCCCCGTCCGCGCTCGCCGCTCCCGGTCCACCCAAGCCACGTGCCCACGCCGTCGCTCTGGCCGTGCTCGCCGGCCTTGCTGGCCGCGCCTCCGCTCTCGACGTCCGCGCTGGCTGCGCCACCGCGCAGGCTCGCTGTCCACGCTCGCCCGCGATGGGACTTCTGCTTGCTGCGCTCGCTTGTCATCCATGCACGCTCACGCTCGCATGCGCTGGCCGCGCTCACCCGCGCTGCCGTGCTGGCCGTGCTTGTTCGCTGGCTGCGGTAGCTCGCGCCGCCGTGCTGTGTTGCGCTCATAGTTTTTAAATAGCGGGCTATAACAAATAGTGGCATCTTTTTTTTTGCAGAGGCTATACAGCTATAGCACCACTATAGCGGAGCTATGCCAGATAGCGGTTTATAAGAAAATCATTAAAAATATGAGTAATTGATTCATAAAAACATGATAATCATAAAATTTGATGAACACAGATATCTTTTCAAGGTTCTAGGATGTAGAAAACAATACTTAATATGATAGTAGAGCATGATTCATGAAACTCAAGCGTTCAATTTTGCTAAACACCAACTTTAAAACAAAATATAAGTATATAATAATTAGATTGTCACTATTATAGCTAAAACTGAAATAGCAACCTATTTCAAAGCTACAGCTAAGCAACTTAGCGGCGCTATAGCGCAATATAGCAGTCGTAGTTGACATAGCGGCAAAAGTGACAATAGCTTAGTGTGGTCTCCCTCCAGCAGCTATAGCGACGCTATAGCCTGCTATTTAAGGCCACACTTGCTCAAGCCGCCGGCCCCGAGTTGGCCACGCTCGCGCAGGGTTTTTTTTACCGACCGGTTTCCGGTAACCGCCGGCCGGCGGTAGCGGTTTACCGGTCGGTTTACCGGTAAACCGGTCGGTAACCGGCCGAATTCAAATTTGAATTCAAATGTTCTTCGGTTCGGTTTCCGGTCGGTAAACCGGCCGGTTTGGAGCGGTAACCGGCCGGTTTGGCCGGTTTACCGCTCGGTTTGAGTTTGGAATTTTTTTTTCTTTTTTTTTTCAAACTTCTATACGTATAAATAAATACTAAACGAACTCGAATTTGAAAAAATTTTACACCATTGGCTTCTATAAATCATGAACTATTTTTAGGAATTATTTCAGCATTTTTTGTTTTTTTCAAATTTTAAATTTGAATTTGGGGGCCTTAACGGGCCGGGACTGGGATTTTTTTTCTTTTTTTTCAAACTTCTATACGTATAAATAAATACTAAACGAACTCCAATTTGAAAAATTTTTACACCATTGGCTTCTATAAATCATGAACTATTTTTAGGAATTTTTTCAGCATTTTTTTTTCAAATTTTAAATTTGAATTTGGGGAAACCCTAACCGGGCCGGACCGGAACCGGACCGGCCCGGTTTGGGCGGTTACCGCGGTAAACCGCGGTAAACCGGCCGGTTTTTTTAACCCTGCGCTCGCGTGCAGTCCATGCTCACCCACGCACGCGGCCCT
The DNA here is from genome assembly GCA_022457205.1 of Saccharum spontaneum. Classification (NCBI taxonomy): domain Eukaryota; kingdom Viridiplantae; phylum Streptophyta; class Magnoliopsida; order Poales; family Poaceae; genus Saccharum; species Saccharum spontaneum. The sequence goes on along the minus strand of CM039592.1, from coordinate 17,872,310 downwards.
CATGGCGAGAGAGAGCAAAAAAACTCATGCGATGCTCAGGAGGAAGTATGTCGTCCGCACAGGCTCCGTCATGGTGAGCATGAGCTCATGCAGTGCTCAAGACGAAGACGATGGAGTTGGGACAGAGAAAGAAAAAACTCATATTTATTATGCCAAGAAACTTCCACTGTGTGAGATGATTTCTACAGATGGTTTGATGTGGCTGCTATGGAAACTGTGCATAGTTTTTACCACTGGAACTGCCCTAGAACAACTATAGTCAAGGAGCATGCATTGTAAACCATCTGATTTTTCCCAAAAAATCTGGTTGACATCATCTCATTCTAGAAAGAATCTTTTCGCATTATAATGCACGTGCATACACACACCTGCCGACATGGTTTTCCGTCGCATGAATGTACATGAAACTGTCATGTTTGTGTGTGTTTTTTGTATTGCATATAACCGTGCATAGTAACGTAGATCTTCGTTAAATACTAAAAAGCAATTATTTTTGGTAACTCCACGTTGAAGTAAAAGTGGTGACACTTTTACCCCTCGAGTCTCCGTTGCTACCGCCATTTTGGCAAGGAGTGCGTTGCTATTGCCTCGAAAAAACGTCCAATCATGCATGTAAAATACAAAGACCTTTTACCGAACCAACCCCGCACGTATGCAGAGTTAACTAAACCCGCACGTGTATCCAGAGTTACTTCACGGTTGCGTGACTGCTGGCCACATGTGGCTAGGGTTTACGTACTCCATGGTTGCACAACCGTGGCAAGGACTAAACCCAACACAACCCAATGGAAAAGACAAGATGTGGTGCCAGTGCATCAGCAACCACACCTACACCGGGCCCTACCCAGCCGGCTCGTATAACTTATACCATAATGAAAGCAACTCTCCTAAAACTAGCAGTCATCTACGTTTACTCTAATCAAATCACTCCTTGTGTCATCCATTCTTGGCATGTCATTAAGGCTAATACACCACTGCTTAAAATCGCCACTGCTGCAATAGGCACCTTTGTAATTACCAAAGCTGTCCCTCCGAGTCCTTGGCCGTCATGTGTACCCGAGACATGGGCATAATGGTAAAATCGCTGTCCTGCCAGTTACCGGTGGCGGCCTATAAAGGCACACCGGCAGCCGGCCGATGCATCACCACCACCACAGCCAGCAACACAGGAGCTTCGTCCTCACAAGCAAGCAAGTGAGCGAGCGAGCTCTGAGTGGAGAGGCATGGTGATGAAGGGAGGAGTAGGAGCGGGAGGGAGTGGGGGTGATGAGGTATGGGCTAGGGCAGGAGATGGGAACGAGAACGGGAAGCAGGCGGCGGTGCGGGCTCCGTCGTGGCGTGAGAGGGAGAACAACCGGGTCCGGGAGCGCTGTCGCCGGGTGATCGCGCGGAGGATCTTCGCCGGGCTGCGCATGTACGGCAACTACGCCCTCCCTAGGCACTGCGACAACAACGTCGTGCTCATGGCGCTCTGCGAGGAGGCCGGCTGGACCGTGGAGGCCGACGGCACCACCTACCGCAAGGTACCGATCGATCACTCTTTAATTTCTCGCTGTTCCGAGCTAATTAATGGTCGTCGCCGCCGTCTTTCCATTGTTTCGTTTCCGTTAGGTCTCGTTCTTGTCGTCGTCCTGCATTGCTTCGCTTTGCCGATCGAGCTGCGTGTGTAGTATCGTCGACAGTTGCAAGCCGATCGACCATCTTTTCCGCTTTCGTCGTCTTTTGTTTCTAGCAAAAGTCCAAAATTTGTTTTGTTTTCCCGTACAGTTGCTCGTCATCTAGCTATGCACTGTTCCATTGCCTTTCCAACAAGGTTGGATGAGCTTCCTTCTCTTGTCTCGCCTTTCCATGCCTGCAGATTGTGTTGTCGTCACTGTTCTTGATCTGTGTTTTATATACATATACTCCATGCGTGTTCTGATGCTGCTGCTTCAGTCGTTAGTCGTACTGTCGACTGTAAACGGAATAACGGATGTTCAGGGAAAGAAAAACTGTCGTCGTTTGCTTTTACACCCCGTTCTTTTTCTCGCGATTGCACATTTTTTGCGTGCACCATGCATGTCTATCATTGTTCACTGATATATCCTCTCGATCGGCTTTCGTTTTGTGTGTATTCAGGGACCCAAGCCTGATCCGGCGGGTGATCAGCATATGGCCGACATCGGCGGGTCTGCTCCGGTGAACCCAGGCGGAGCTTCCTCCAGCCAGACCCGGGCGTCGTCACCCTCCAGCATCACGCTCGGCGGCGGTGGCAGAGGCGGGTCGGACCCCATTCCGGCGTGGCTCAAGAGCCTGTCCAAGCAGCTCAGCGACAAATCGTACCCCAACTTCTTCGCGAGCTCCTCCAACGCGCCAGCGACGCCGCAGAACGGCTCCCCGCCCTCGTCCCCGCCGCGCCTCCGCAAGAAGGCGCGCTACTCCTCCCCGCCACCCGCCGCCCCGCCGCCGAGCCCAGCGAGGACCTCCAACTCCAAGTCCAACGTGCTGCCGCCTCCGTGGGCCACGGGTGCTGGCGCCAGCCGCTTCTCCTTCCAGACCTCCACCCCGCCATTGATGAGCCCCGTCACCGGCCGAGCCCCCGGCCCCAACCCGGTGACCATGATGGCGGGGTTCCAGATATCCTACGCCGGGGCCAACAAGGCACCGGCCTACAGCAGCTTCGTGGCGTCCGGCGCGTCGTCGCTCGGCGCTGGGAGCTCTGCTTCTGCTTCTGCCTGGATGCTCCCGCAGCTGCCGGGGCGCAGGAGCAGCGGGGCGTCGGCCGCGGTCCGTGGCCGCGGTGGCGCGCTGCTGTCCCCTCTCGGGTTCTCGTTCCGCAGGAGCGGCGGGGAGCAGGCGGGCGCGAGGGAGGAGGTGATGACCGAGAAGAACGCCGACGAGGAGATGGGCCTGGAGCTCACCCTGGGGAATGCGGAGACCCGCAAGGACCGCGCTTGAGCTCAACGATCGAGCTACTGCAACGAGACGAAGCGCGCGTGAGCTTATTGGGAAGCTATCTTTATATATAGGGACTCATCAGGCACTCAGCGTGGTCGTAGTTTAGCCTCAGCAAGACTGCTGGCGTTTAACTTTAGCCTATCTTATTACTATCTTAGTATCTCATCGTAACTTTAGCAGTTTAGCCTATCTTATTATTACTACTATCCATCTACCAGTATCTCGTCATCAGTTATCCTTTATTTCCCATCTTTGTTTTCTCTTCTTCTTCTTCTTTACCTTTGCAAGAATTTCATACAAAAGTTTCACACAATTATTTTTATAGAACCAGAAAAAAAAATCCTACGTTATAAAGGGAGCCTAAATCTGCTTCTATAGGCATGTACTCGCGTCCTAAAACCGTCGGATGAGGATGGATATACGTATGCTGCAGAAGAGAGACAATGGATACACTGCACCTATAAGGATGGGAGCACCCCCTAGGCCAAAAAAAACTAGCTGCGGACTGTGTGGCTGTTTATGCCGATCGACTCGGTAGGATCCACTCGAGTGTGCTTGGTATAGCTTTTACATCAGCTTCACAGAGCTATTTTTCAGCTTCTTATACCAAACGGGTTCTGACGAAGCTAGGTGGAGTTATTTTCTAGCTTCCCTCGCAGGAACAATTCCCTAGGTGAAGTTGGGTGAAGCTAAGGCCCTATTTGACAGATCTCCCAGAGCTGATTCTCTACTAAATCCAGCAGGAGCTCTACCAGATAGTTTTTCAAAGAGAAGTGATTCTGTACTTATTCCGTGAAGTGATTATCTGACATGAACTAAGAGGCTTAGAGCTGAAAACGTAGCTTCTCCTGATTCTGTCAAGGGTATGTTTGGTAGAGCTCTATCTGAATCTAATTCTTTATGGAAGCTGATTCTCTGAGAGAAGTGATTCTACTGTTGAAAGTGATTCTCTTGGATTTTTTAGTATAAAATCTCAAAATCACATTGGAGGATCACTTCACAGATCAGGAGAAGCTACTCTTTAGCTCTTAGCGTCTTAGTTCATTTCAGAGAACCACTTCACATCACATAATCACCAGATAATCACTACTCTCTAAAAAACTGTTTTGGCAGAACTTCTACTAGATTCAACAGAGAATCTGCTCTGAGAGCTCTACAAGAAATAACGATTGCAAAAAATCCTTCCTTTTTCTTTCATTTCAAAAGTGCATCGGAACCGGAAGTTAAAATTGTTGTGGATAGGGATCCTGTAAAAACATCGATTATTAATGGAATTCCTTGTCGACTTTCCATGAAATACTCGTTTGGTCGAGGAGGATGGGTTTTCTTTATTTTGACACCTAAAAATGCAAAAATCAATTCTTAAAAAAAATTGCAAGAATTGCTTTATAATAAGCACTCTTATCAATATCAAAAATTAGTTTAGGTATTGTGTGGGTACCTTAAACAGGGCCGAAGTGATTCTCCATCGTGATTTTGAGACTTTATGATAAAGAATCAAAGAGAATCACTTTCAGCCACGTAATCACATCTTTAAGAGAATCAACTTTTATAGAGAACTAGAATCAGATAGATCTCTACCAAACAAGCCCTACCAACTTCTTCTAGCTTTTCTGTGCTATCTTCGCCAAATGGTTTTTAAAAAAACTTTAGCTTCCCTGGTGAAGCTGCTTTATAGAGTGTTGTTCACTTGTGAGGTTGAGTTGTACCGCAAAGGTCTCATGTCAACTTGTTCCACGGCACTGTGGCTGAGATGAAAAGTTGTTGGACAATGATTAAACTCACTGTAGTTCCTAAAGAGGATTGCGCCTGTTAGACTATGAATATTTAGGCGGGTATTGCCATGTCGGGACACAGATTCTGACCACCCTCAACTCGTGCTGTGGCTGTGGCAGATATGCTGCACGTAGTAACTAACCATAATCTCATTAGCGTTGAGATAATCACAAACCCCTTTTCGTCGTCGTAATGTCAATATCAGACATTTAGGCTTTTTTTTAGGGGAACACTTAGATGTCACCTGACAGTGCAAGGTCTAATGGCCATCATGTGTTTAGTACCTCTACCACTGTCTAGAAAAATACTCCTACCATCTATAAAAGGATATGACTTTCTTTTTTTGAAGGAGTAAAACGGTTTGAACTTGAAGTTTAACCAAAGTTATATAACTACTACTCCATCCGTTCTAAATTATAAGTTGTTTTGACTTTTTTTATACATCTATTTTGCTATGCATCTAGGTATAGTATTATGTCTAGATATATAGAAAAATAGATGAACCAAAAAAGTCAAAGTGACTTATAATTTGGAATGGAGAGTATAACATCTATGATACAAAATAAGTAAAATTAAATTAATTATAAAATATATTGTAGTTATTACTATTTACTATAAACTTGGCCAAAAGTTAAGCTAATTTGACTTGTAAAAATTTTATAGTTGCATCTTATGTGAACAGAGGGAGTATAATTCTAGTTTTGTACTTAGTTAAACTATCTAAGATTTGACTAAATTTATTGGAAAATATCAATGTTGTGAAACTAAATAAGTTTAATTTAATGACGAATCTAATATACCTTTTTATATAATATATAGTTTAATGTTTCTATATAAACATAGTCAAGTATAAAAGAGACGGCCGTATGCATACAACCCTGACAGTGGGCCCTTATATGCAGCAACCATAGAAAATGGCATGGACGGAGAAGAGATTGAATTATACTGGCAGATCTCTAAAATAGGCGAATTGTAATGGCATTTCTCAAAACTCAGAGAAGTATAATGGCCTAAATCCACAAAACCCTATTATAAATGTTAAGATGTTAGCACATATGACAGGTAAGTGAATATTAGACCAATGTTCTTACGTTATGTGTATATTGTTACATGACTTCATACATGTATAATCCTAACTTAATTTTTAATTTTTTTACCTTTTTATCCGTACTTGTCTGCCCGTATGTCCGGATATCCAGATTTCACTTCCGATCCCAGCTTTTCCAGACCCGGTCCCATATCCGCCCAAGAACCCAGTCCCGTATCCACCAAAGAAAATATTGAAACAGAAATTTCTGTCCGTTTTCATCCCTTCACAATAGGAAAGCATTACAAAATTACTCTACTTCCCATGTAATTCGAATCATACTCGTCAGACGTCAGGGTTGCCCGCACGGCCGCACCCAGTTTCCCCGGAGTTACGAAAATGCACCCAACACTGATGACCAAGAATAAACACCTTTTTTCACATCTTGATGCGATTGTCAATCCAATGTACAAGTATGTACAGAGTGGTTTTGTTGATAGTATCCACTAAACACTGATGAAGGCATGCATGGAGCCTTTGATGTGTTGAAGAATGGCCTTACTGTACCGTTATTACGCAATTTCTTCCAACCAATTCGTGAAGGGCACAAATTTGAATGTATTTACAAGGTGAGGCAGGGTCTGCAAGAAAGAGGATTATTTTCCAATCTTGTCAAACAATTCTGACAGAGCTTTGTACAGAGGAGAGGCTGCAGGCGGCCTCGCCATTGATCCTAGAAGAATATCAGATGCCTTGACAGGACCTCCGTAGAATCGTGCGTTCTCAGTATCTCGAGTTGATACTATGCTGCCATTGAACGCACAGCCCACAAAGGCACCTAATATGGAAGAGACAGCATACAAAATAAGTGGTTACATAAAAAAAATATGAATGAGTGTACTTGTTAAAACTTAACCCACAAGTATTTGCAGTGAATGAAGTAATGCATCACTTCACTGTAATCTTAAAATGGGGCCAACAAACTACTGTTTCCTCAAGAGTTACAATTCAGAGTCAATTGATTTCATAGAACAAAGTTGCTCTGTGATATGGCACGATTCACATTCACCACTACAACAATTGACGCCATAAATATTTATTAAAGGTTGGTCAATCATGCATACTTTGGTTTCTGAAAGTATCTTCTGTACATTTATTTGGTTAACTTCACACCCCAATGATGTCAGGACATATCAACTTGGTCTTGTTTTTCCTTGTGACAGAAAATTGTGCTCCCAACTTCCTAAACCTTATCATAATAAGGCCTTAAGTATAGCTAATGCACACATTACTACATTAGCCTTGTGAGACATGGCCATGTTAGCCTGTAACTTGGCAATCTGCTCATCTCTCTGGTGGGACATATTTAAATGACTAACCACTCAAAAGATCAAACAAGAAAGATTTGTCAAAGTAAACAGGTCATAGTGCTCCTTTTCTGTGTGCAAATTAAGCAGCTCAAAACTTTGTAGATGTCATGCACTAGTTTGCAACAGAAAGCACATCTCAATTTCAATTTTTCAATAAAAAACTTCAAAATGACGTGCGTTCTAAACTATTTCCTCTGTTTCATATTAGTTGTCATTGTAGCTTTGTCCAAAGTCAAACCTTTCTATTTTTGAACATCAATTTCGATAAATTCATATTGTTTAACATCATAAGATTTATTTTTTTAGATTCACCATGAGAAATAATTTTCATAATATATAATTTGCATGATGTTGAACGATACGAATTTATAAGAATTCATGGCCAAAGATAGAAATGTTTGACTTTTTAGGATAAAGCTAGAATGGCAGCAAAATTGAAATGGAGAGAGTATTCATTATACCATCAGCAAAATAAATCAGTCTCACATATTGCCTCTAACTGTAAATAGTGCCTGGAAAATCTACTAAATTACTGTATCGCTATGAACTCTTGGATCCCAGTAATCTAAAGCTGGTAATAATTCGAAACATACCTTTGCTACAACTGTATGTATAACATGCAGCATAACCACCATCACCAGCACGGAAGTCAGCCTCAGCTGCACGTCCAACATGGCCAGCAGAAGCGCTAACACCAGCACCAACAGACAGATGTGCCTTCCCACTGAATGTTCTGATAGCATCCGTGTTCCTCAGAACAATAATAAAGTCAGCTATCTCACCTCCAGCCTGTTGAAAGAGTCAAACATCTTATATGTTAGATGATGCTAGATTGATATAAGAAGTCCTTCCATGTAGAAAAAACACTTGAAAAGCTTGTATCACCTGAGCCCCATATCCAATACCACAGGTGGAGATTGCTGAAGGTGGTGACCAGGAGCCATCCACTCTTCGAGCAACAACCAGCCCAGTGCCAAGTTTGTATGTAACCATCATCCCAACCTTCACCACAGTAATTATAGCAAGACCTTTTGCTTGTCTAAGAATAGTATCAGGGATAGCCTTCTCTGGTTTCAGTCCTCCCACCTGAAAAATACATGAATTTGTCTTTATAATGGCTCAGAATAATTAACAGAACGATCAGCAGCCCCACAGCCAGACATCATTTCCAGCATTTCATAAGAATACAGTGATTAAGTCATTTCCAATAATAAAATTCCCCTTAACAACTAAGTTGAGCTTAAATAATCTATCTAGAGTTACTAAAATGCAGACTGGGGAACTACAACCAGTTATTTACTTAAGAAATTGATTTTTTACAGATGCCTATTCTTTTTTTTTCATAGGTTCATTTCAGTGATTAGACTAATCACATATCCAGATTGTATTATTGCACTAGCAAAAATAATTTTCCAGCATTCCATGTCATATTTTACCCACAACAACTCAATTAGTCCAAACACTCATCCAACCAATTACTATACAAACAGAAAACAACCATATTTGATGACCTGTGACTTGTGAGACACATTTTGCTACAAGATTTCTTGACATCAGTTTATCAACACCAATGTAGGAATACTAGATTTGTTGTAGTGTTATCAAGATATTAGTATTTGCCTATTTGGAGCAAAATATTGGTTGACACTAGTCTTTAACACAATAACCCTTAATAAGAATACACGAAAAAAAGACAACGAGAAAAGGTATCGTAATAGAAGTAGTCCATAATTAAGGATAAAAAAAGGCATACCTTACAGTAACTACGTAAAGAATTTGCAGCCTTGTATATCTCATATTCCATTGTGTGTGCCCAAGGGAAATTCAACCATGACCTCAGGGTACTCAGATCTGTGACATCCTGAGTTGGAAGTTGTGAGGCCCGACTGATCTGATTCATCAATTGAGGTTGGATACTCTCTAGACGTACTCCGCAGACATCACAAACCCTCTGAGGTTCTGCAGTCATAAATTTTGGAGGCATCAAGCTTCTACCATTTGAACAACCATTACAGAATACTCCACCACAGAAACGACAATGATGGCGAGAGCGCATTATTGGATGGAATCGCACGCCGCAGAGCATGCAAGAGGTAGCAGCACTGTCAGGCAACCACTTAGTTGGCTCTGTCTCAAGAAGCTCGTTCGCAATACCAGCATTTGCATCTGCAAGTGTTTGTGCCATATCCTTCCAAGCCTCTTGGAGAAAGAAGTTGGACACCACCGACATCCCACGTCTCCCGAAGTCATATGTTGCGGCAGATACCATCTTATCTTTTGCCGCGACAACCATATCAGCAAACACATCCCACATTGTCATCTCATAGTTCTCTTCATCCAGCTCCCAGTTGAACTCTTCTTCCGGGAAGTACCCGCCATTGCAACCAAACCCCCTGTGCCACTCCTCGTGGGCCTGCGCTGTCATTGGCGGGACAGAAACAGGGACCCAGATGCCAGTATGCTCATGAAGCGGGTTCAAGCCCTTTCCAGGTTCTGTCTCTACAGAAGTTTCCGTTGTTTCATTGCTGAATCCGTTAGCGACGGGAATGCATTTAGTATCAAGGCTGTTGGACATGTCGTTTTTGGCTGGTGACTCGTCTGCCTCTTGGTCAAATATGTGGAGTCCCTATACCAGGAAAGCAAAATTGAGTTATGGCAGAAACTCAGCCTGGGAAAGTTGAATGATTGATTGTACTACTAAGACTTGAACTCCAGCCACAAAAAAAAAGACCATAACTAGCCCACTCCTATCAACAAGGCTCTAGGCACATGCTTAAGACAAAACCTAGCAAAGCAATTTTGGATTTTTCCACAGCAAAAGCCATACGCGCCCTTGAAAACTTGAAACTTTTCGCTCATCGCTTAGCCCTAATCATCAATTCGAGCATCCTTAAGTTCGCGCCAAGCAGCGCGCCACATGCTCCCGAAATTCCCCAATTTACGCATCGAACGAATCAATCTACAGTTCTCCACGCTCCTCAGCAAGACTAACTCAGCTGAAGGACGCGTACACGCAACCAGACTTAACAGGGACGAAACAGGCAGAGAGAACGGAGGGGGGAACTCACCGCCAAGCCTTCGACGCGGCCGCCGCCGCCGCCGCAGTCGTCGTCGTCGTCGTCCCACCTCACCGGCGAGTCACCAGCGCCGACCCCGCCGGAGCGGCCGCCCGCGGGCCGCGGCAGGTCCATCGAGCCGTTGAGCCGCTCGGTTCCGGCCATGAGCCGCTCGGTCGGGTCGATTCGCCGGCGATCAGGCGGCGCAATCCGGGAATCTTGCTTCTGTTTCTGGTAAAGGAGGCGCCTTTTTCTGTTGCCGCGGATTGATAGTTTGGGACGGAGTCGATTGGAGAGTTGGAGGGAGGGGATGGATGTGGAGAGCAAGACGACAGACGACAGAACGAGTTGAGCAGAGTTTTCCGGGAATTAATTGGAGAAAAATAATCGTGGTTCCGTTTACGTTAATGACACGTTGGCCCAATAGTGAACGAAGTAAACATAGGCGGTTCACGAATGTTAAAGTTTAACTTCCATCACATTAATATTGCGGCAAATATATGAAGTACTAAATGTAAACTAATTGCATGTATGTCGATACAGATTAAGAGTAATTTACGAGACAAATCTATTAAGCCTGATTAGCCTAAAATTAAATTTTTTTTATCAAATAAGACGAAAGTGTTATAGTGTTTGTTAAACTTTAACATCTTTAATCAAACAGGCCCGTAGGTGCGCACGTGGGATTTTGGGCTGAGTTTCTTTTGCTAAATATATAACCGGGCTGGGCCTTATGCATGGACTTGGGCCTTTCGCTAATAGATCTGCATCTGCTGATAGCTGTACGGCTACAGCTCTACAATCACCAACCTATAACATGTACTGCTCCGCATGCTTATGATACCGTTAATTAGTACCGTATTGTTTTCATAGCGGTACGGAAGTAGGCTCAAATAAGTCGTCAGAAGCCGTTGATCAGAGTTTGGGTAGAGGTGAACAAGCTTTGAGCCAAATTGTACAAAGCGCTCGCCACCCCTCTTCTTCCAACTCTTTTTTTATGTCAAAGTTAATCCAAGACGATCTATAGGATGGTATTATTTATGTTTCACCATTTATAAAATTTAAAAGCTATACTTTATTTTGTGATGATGATGACATCCAAAGTATAAGTTAATATCAATCACCAATATGACAATGTATTGTTAAGCTTGAATAAAATACATTTTTGATATATTTTTTCTTCAGTTGCAAACCACGTGAATATCTAGACGTAAATATATTATAACTTATTTTTTTATTGTATCCATGTGTTGCTATAGTTTAAGACAAAACAATGTAGCTCAGTTGGCAAGGTACGCCGGTGAGCGTCCTGCCCGCCCGCGTTGGAAGCCTGGCCTCGACGCCAGTGTCTCATCCGGGAACAGTAGTTCCCGAATAATTTCAGTTGCCTCACACGTAGATACGCCATAATGGTTAGGATGACATGCCCGTCATGTGCAAAGCCTCGAAGACTTCAGATATCTCTCAGCCACGTGCAAGCCTCTTCATATAGGTGTAGGTCTAACTTACGTACTAGGGTGTGCGTTGTGAGTTTATGTGTGTGGTGATGTGAGTTAGTGCGTGAGTTCAGATACTACAACCTGTGCTTGAAGAGTTGAGGCTCAAAAGAAAAGTTTAAGAAAAAACAAATTACATTGCTATTTGTGTCCACGTTTAGTTTAGCTATTTCAACCTATTATAGTCTGCTATAGCGGACTCTTAGCCCCAAGATAGCCCAGCCGCTAAATCCATAGCCCACTATTTATTACACTGCTATAGTTAAATATTGATTTTTAAGACATTTTTGGACCATAGAAAATTATAATTTTAGTCTCTGATTAAAGTCAACAAGGAGTGTGTGCTGACATGTTTATGACTAGTCTGTCCACTTATGATTATAATAGAAAACTTACTTAAGTTTTCACATGCTAGTCTCGTCGTTTATTTCATATATACATTTATTAGACCAGATTAGACAATAAACTATTTAATTTTATATTCAATGAATCACCTGCTAATCTAGGTTTGAATAAGAATATGTTTCTGAGCAAACTTACGTTAACAACTTGGTAGTAGTAGTGCTACCTTTATCCCTAAAAGGATGCAACTAAGGGTTGCGTGCTAGGGTACTTTACGTTTAACCAAATTTTTAGTAAATAGTATTCATGTTTATGGCTCCAAAATGAAACTATATTTCGTAATTAATATAATGATATTTGTTTTATATTATAAATATTTATATTTTTTTATCTATAATTGGTCGGTATACCAAAATATGACACTGTTTCAGAATTGCATTCTTTTAGGGGCGAACGGAGTAGAAAAGTCAATGGAAAAAATCACCTAACAGTGTGCAACAAAAAAGTAAAAGAAAACTTAAATAAAGAAATCAGACAGAAGGCCATCGCGGGCGGTTCGGGATGCAAGGGACGTGGAACAAGTCCTCCGGCAGTAGTGACTAGTGAGGGAGTAACAAACCTCCACGGCTCCGTTGCATAATTTTGCATCGCATCATTAGTGAGTGGCCGAGCGCGAGTTGGGGTGGAAGTGAAACTGTTCGGCCGCTCCTGCCCAAGCGGGGGTGCGAAGTTGGCCTAGGACCCGTTCGGTTCACGGGAAACGGAGGTCTGGAACTATTCTCACCAGGAATGTAGTGATAATTCATATAATATTTGATCACCTGAATTAATTCCCCCTGGAATTAGGGCTAAGCGAACGAGCCCCTAGGGTGTTTGGCAATCTTTGCTTGTGTTTGGCAAAGGATGCGCCGCCTTTTCCTATTGCGGTGGACTGAATTTGAAGCTTTGGGGCGCTGGGGCGGAGTTGACAGGAGTTGCAGGAGGACGGATGGAGTGGGACGACGTGAGATTTTGGGCTTACTTCTTCTTCTTTTTTTGGTAATATATGTAATCGGGCTGGGCCTCATGCTTCACCGACTTGAGCCTTTTATTTACTACAGCTTTCCCCAGGCAGTGAGTGTATCTACCTCGTTAATTAGTACCGTATTGTTTTCGTGACAACAAAAGAGCAGCTCAAGTAAGCCATCAGAGGCCACGCGCCAGAGTTGGTAGGAAGGATACATGAGCTTGAGCTAGCGTTGAAAGCCCGAAGATGGTGGGTGGTCCATTGCCCAGAGCTCTCAGGGTGTGGATCTTTAGGAAGGTTGAGCTTGACGCTTGCCCGTTCCAAATCCTTAGACCCTGTGAGCAAGGCCTCTCGACCCTTAATAATAGGGGCAGCCGTGCGGAAGTTTGAGCTTGACGCTTGCCCGTTCCGAATCCCTTAGACCCTGTGAGCAAGGCCTCTCGACCTTAATAATAGGGGCACCCGTGCGGCTGTGGGAGGCCTGCTTAACGTGGGCTCGCCTCATCCCTCTTTACCATCTCTTTTTTACCTTTTTGCCCGTGCGTTGCATGAAGTAGATGACTGATGTTATAGTCTTTTTAAATGTAGAGAAGAGATTCATTTAGCTTTTATAAAATTTATTACCCGTATCTAAAATCGTGGAAATATACTACTTTTGCCAATTTAGTTGATAAATTTTAAGCTAAGTCTCGTAGTTTTAAATGGCGAGATTAGAAAAATTGTGCTCGGAGGTGCTGGATGCTTATGCGTGTGTTCACAAGAGATGAGTGCACGAACATGTATGAGCGTCTGTGTTGTACTGTGTTTCAAAGAATAACAAGATATTTCATCCCTGTGTAGTATATTTGAAAAAAAACATAAGTTTTTTCATGTCAGCTGAGGAATGTAATTTATATGAATTTGCAAAGGTCGATCACATCTACTGCTTTATAGCTTATTACTCCCTCCATTTCAAATTATAAATCGTTTTTACTTTTTAGTACATCTATTTTGCCATGCATCTAATTTAGATAAATAATATGTCTAAATATATAGCAAAATGAATGAACCAAAAAAGTCCAAACGACTTATAATTTGGAACGGAGGGAGTACTTTTTTTTCATGCCCTTGTGGTGTGATTAAGGATGAAAACGGAACAGAAATATTCTGAACCAACCGCTTTCGTTTTCTATATTATGATATCATTTTCTAACATGAAAAATTGTCAGTTTCAATTGGTTTTATAACCATTTTCAACTATTTTTTATACTCTTTAATTGCTAAAATATAGAAATATTCTGAACCGACCACTTTTGTTTTACTATATTGTAATACCGTTTTCATCCTTAGGTGTGATGCTCAGTGAGAGAATAGCAGACCCCTGTGCTCACGGATGCTGATTTTCCACGTCCTGCGAAGGAATAGCAAGCCTTGGTGATCAACATTTGCCAGGCAACGTCTTCCTTTTTAGGTGGTCCAATCCGGAAATTTCCTTTTGGCCAAGACCAATCCGGATTTGCATGTGGGCATGCACCGGTGGCGGTGGCAGTGGCGGAGCAGCCACCACAGCCGGAGCAGCCGCCACGGCTGGAGCAACTGCCACGGCTGGAGCCGGGGCCGGCTGTTCGGAAACAGCTGGTGCCGGTGAAGAAGTGATCGGTGCAGCTGGAGCCGTGCGGCGCCGGGTGTAGACCCGAAGGGGTGGGGGAGCGGCCGGTGCAGATGGAAGAACCAAGCCAATCTGAAGGATGGCCGGGTCCTCAGCGAGCTCCTCCAGATGAGCTCGATGACGCGGCTGCTCAACGTCGAGTGGCGACGGAGCGACCGCTGCTGTGCGTGGCACCGGCGCTGGTGTTCCTGTAAGAAAATCCAGAGAGCTTGGCAGCGCACTGGTGGAGTTAGATTGAAATGGAAATGTGGTCTCGGCGAAGACAACATGACGGGAGATGATGATCCGTCTTGTTGTGAGGTCGAGACACCGGTAGCCCTTATGGGAAGAGGGATAACCAAGGAAGACACAAGCGGTGGAGCGGGGGGCCAACTTGTGTTTGGAGGTAGCGGTGAGGTTGGGATAGCATAGACAACCGAAGACACGAAGAATGGTGTAATCTGGTGGCTGCTGGTAGAGTTGCTCATAGGGGACTCTATGGTGAATGGCTGAGCTGGGGCGCCTATTGAGGAGATAGGTGGCTGTGGTGAGCACCTCAGCCCAGTATTTGGGTGGCATGTGAGCATGGATGAGGAGGGTGCGGCATATATCGTTCAGAGAACGGATGATGCGTTCAGCCTTCCCGTTTTGAGAGGAGGTGTAAGGGCAAGAGAGTCGTAGGTGAATACCGCTGGAGGCAAAGAAGGTGGTGAGGGCAGTATTGACGAACTCAGTGCCATTATCAGCTTGTACAGCCTTGACAGGAAGGCTAAACTGTGTGTGGACGAAGGCGCAAAAGTTAATGATGTGAGTGGCTACCTCGGACTTGCGGACGAGGGGGAACATCCAGCAATAATGTGTGAAATCATCTAGGATGACAAGATAATACTGCGCACCAGAAATGCTAGCGACCGGGGACGTCCAAACATCACAGTGTACAAGCTCAAAAGGGAGAGATGAAACTGAACTGGAATTACCAAAAGGCAGCCGCACATGCTTGCCAAGTTGACATGGGTGACATAGAGTAGGAGCTGATTTATTACAGGAAATGGAATTATTGTTCCTAAGCAAATCTAGAGTGGCAGCCCCTGGATGACCAAGACGATGGTGCCATAGGTCGGTGGAGGTGGCGAGGTTGGCCTGTGGCGTGGCGAGGACGGTGTAGAGGCTGTCGGAGCTATTGGAGCGAAGAATCACGCGTCTGGTCTGCAGGTCCTTAACAGAGAAACCAAACGCGTCAAATTCGATAGTGCAATGGTTGTCACGAGTGAATTGGCGAACTGAAAGTAAGTTGCGCACTAAGGAGGGGATAACAAGAACATTGCGAAGAGAGAAGGGGGAGGTGCGGCCAGGTAAATGGGAGTGACCAGAACAGGACACAGGCAACTGATGCCCGTTGCCGACAGTGATGGAAGAAGAGGAGGAGGGATGACAAGATAGAAGTATACCATCCGAGTTGTGCATGTGAGAGGTGGCGCCAGAGTCCATGACCTAGCCGGAGTTCTGGAGCGCCATCTGGTCCAAGGCGGCAATGAGGCCGGCTTGATCCCACATCGGTGGTGGTGGAGGTGCAGCGATGTGCGCCTGCGGGTTGGTGGCCATGAGCCCCTGGTGACGCCCGCCCTGGGCATTGGGGTGCTGCCAGCCAGGGCGAGGGCCCTGCTACCAGTCGCCATGTGGAGGAGGACCGCCCTGGGGGGCCCAGGGGGTGTAGCAGAACCAGGGCACCATGGGGCGGTTGCCCCCGTGTTGCTGACCGCCACCGCCGCCCTGCTGCCAGCCACCGCCGCCCTGGTGCCAGCTGCTGCCGCCGCCCTGCTGCCAGCCACCCTGGCCACGCCAGGAACCCTTCTTGCCGCCCTTGCCCTTCTTGTCGCCCCTTGAACCCTTGGAAGGGGCAGAGGGAGCGCTGGAAGTGGAGGAATGGCACTTGGCAGATGTGCAGCTAGAGCCGGAGGCGGCTACCATAGCGGAGGCCGCCGTGGTCTTCTCATCGTTGGCGAGGCGCAGTTCCTTGAGGGAGAGCATCTCGCGCGCCCTGGGGAAGGAGGGCAGCACGGTGGCGTTGTCGATGTCGTCGGCGGTGGCGCTGAAGCGCGGATTGAGGCCGCAGAGGAGACTGAGGACGAGCTGCTTGTCGTCGATGGTTTCGCCGACGTCCCGGAGGGCGGCGGCCTTGACCTTGATCTTCTGGCAGTACTCGTCGATCGTCGAGTCGCCCTGCTTGAGGGAGTGAAACTCCTCAAGCAGGAAGACGGCCCGGGGTGCGCGGTTGGAGCGGAACAGGGCTTCAATTTCCACCCACAGCTCGTGGGCGGTTTGGTTCTCGTCGGTGATGGTGAGATCAAGAACCGAGTCGTCGATGGTGTTCAGGATCCAACCGCGGACAATGCACTCAGCAATGGGCCACGATGGATCGTCAGCGGGGTGAGCAGTAGACTCGCTGATGTGTGGGAGGAGACTGAATTTCCCACACAGAGACTTGAAGAAGGAAGCCCACTTGGTGAAGTTGGGATTCTTCATCTCCAGAATCACCGGGATGTGAGTCTTCACATTGACGGCGGTGTAGGGGTGGACGAGCACAGCTGGCGGTGCCACGGCAGCGGAGCCGTCGGTGGTGACAGACATGGTGTGGACGGCGGCTTCAGAGGTCAGCCGCCGGGGAAAGGTGGAGAGGAGAAAGGGGCGGAAGCAGAAGCCCGGGATCTGATTGATCACGCGGTCTGTGATACCATGTAGAAAGAACAGAGAAATGGGGAAACACCACACACCCAACATGGGGGGGTGACCTTCATATATATAGCCAATATGGCAGGGTATAACAGGCATGTACATACTTTACATAGCAAGTGCTAATCACACTGATTTGTGTGGTTGCCTATTATATACTTGGCTAATATACACTTGCCTAATATATCTATCAAGAACCAAAGGCAAGATAGCATTAGCAGTTGCATCTTCAGGAATAGCAGCACTTTTACTCCCAGGAGGTCGAACACCACACTCGCGCTTCAACCTTCCTCTAGAAATCCAGGCTGATTCTGTATGTGTAATAAAAAAGAACACACAGTTAGCTGAGTTGATAAAACATATGACACTGATTTTATGGGACGAAGCACCTGTCAACCACAGACACTGCTTTGAAGCACTTGACCGCACACTCAGAGATATCATGAAGCAGCAGCAAAACAATTTGGTGGTATAACAATTGTCCTTGGCGGTGATTTCCGACAAACCCTGCCAAATTATTCCAAAAGCCAAGAAACCACAGATCTTGGACGCATTAATCACCTGATCTAAATTGTGGTGGAATTGCAAAGTGCTTCAGCTAACTGAAAACATGAGACTTAGAAGCCCCAACCTTTCGGAATATAAAAGAATTGAGCTGGATAATTTTTCCAGGTGGCTTCTATCAGTTGGTGATGGCACAGCTCACGGCAGCAGGCCCACAGATCTACCTAACACATCATGGGTTCTGATTCCAGACAACCTCTTACTGCCACCTGAACAAAGAACACTTGACAATATGATTAATTTTGTGTACGGATCACCTACAGAGGACTCTCAGTTACCCACTTATCTATGTGAACAAACTATATTAGCACCAACAAATGAGGTGGCCGCAGCTATCAATGCGAAAATGATTAGCCAAATAGCCACACAAGAGATGTCATATTACAGCTCAGACTCTATTGATGATTCAACGTCCAACTACTGCACTCTACAAGCCCTTTATCCTTAGGAGTTCCTCAACACTATTACAATGGGCAGCCTTCCAGACCACTATCTGCAGCTTAAAATTGGTGTTCCCATAATGTTACTTAGAAATTTCAATCCCTCAAAAGGTTTGTGCAATGAAACTAGACTTATAGTGACACAACTCACACATCGTATCATCGAAGCTCAGATAATTACCGAAAAGGCTAAAGGAACTAAGACTTATATTCCAAGAATAGTCACTACTTCATCTGATCCCAAGTGGCCCTTCAGGATAAACCAGCGACAAATTCCAGTCCATGTCTCATATGCCATGACAATAAATAAAAGCCAAGGACAAACACTCAATATAGTTGGTGTGTACCTCCCAAATCCAGTGTTTTCTCACGGCTAACTTTATGTTGCATTCTCATGTGTTACATCACCTGAAGGCTTATGAGTACTTGTTGAAAATATCTCTAATGGATATGAAAATCAAACTCATAATGTTGTCTACTCTGAAATTTTAAATGACATACCAACAGATAGCCACTCAATTCAGGTACTACAGCCTACATACAATTTCCCATTCCTGTTCTAATTTCTCTATCCATTACATTACTCCATAGGCACCTGCACCTATAAACATTTCAAATTTTGTCATGTCAAACATGGATTTTTAGTTTATCCTCTAAATGAGATTATTATTTTGCAGGTGCCAGTCTTTTGACAGTCCCAATTGTTTCAGCCGCTGATTTCCCTACCATATTCGATGGTGAGCCTTAGGCTGTAAACTTACCTAATCTCTTTTCCTGAATACGAATAGAACACTAGGCTCCGCATGTATAGGTTCAGACGAAGATTAGTGAAAAAACTAGAAATAGATGTTCCTGGAGAACTGACACTATTAGACCTATTGTTCTCAGTAAAGCAAATCACTTAAACAAAATTTCCCTCTCTGTTTAACCTTTTAACCGCTACTAAAACCATGTAACATATGTTTTGATTTATATCCAGATCCACAGCAACTAAATCAGTAGTCTTCCATTCTGCTGATTCAAGAACTAGCCAAAAATTCTACCTCAGCCAGTACATGATCAAAATTTGGTAGTGTTCTAAAACTTATGGTACATATACTGATCCTGTTACACCATTTTCTGAACTTCTTCTATCTTTGATATCCTTATAAAAACAATCTCCTATCAGAGCACAACCTTCATGATTTGAGTTGCAGCTTAGTTAATTCTATATTAGTGAGTCTTATAATAATTGTGTTAACAGCCAGGATATCATCCTTCTGCTGTTATTTAGGTGAACACATTTGGGTTATACTCTCATTCGTATATTTTTCCCCCCGCTCTAGCCAGAACAAATCTGTCCATTACAATATTTTCATACTCATATATGAGTTATAGTAAAACAGGTTCACAGTTGAGAGCCTTCTCACATATTCATGATACAAATTATGTGAGTTTAGGATACTTTTCTCGATTGTGTTACCTTGCTTATTAGTACCGGTAAGTGGAATTTACTTCAAAAAATTTTCACATGATTTATATGGATTTCATTCTCTTTGTCCTGTTTGGAACAACAACAGTTACAGGTCATTGTATAAAAATATATTTCTGGGCTAGTGAAAGCTCTATGTTTGGTGTTGGTAATTAGTGACAATGCCTAAATACTAATCATATGCCTAAGTTGTATGTAGCATATGAGGATTAGTACATTCCAAGGTTGGTGGCAAGATGAACAGGGTGATCATGATGGCCACACTTGGATTTGGATGCAACCCTACGTAATCAAGGCAAAGGTATATGCTTAAGGGTTGTGTTTTAGTAACCAAGACACCTAGTGGGTGTGGTTACATTATAGGATAGATAGCCGTACTATAAAGAGGGGAATGACGCGGCTATTGAACTCCTAAGTGCCTCTAGGTGTGCATTTCATGTCATATGCATTTGGATAGAACTAATAACGCCTCGAAAAATGATTGTGAAAATGCTAACACACATGCAAATGGTGATGATCACTTGGTGATGTTAGCACGTTTGCGAAGGCGATGGAGTTTGAGCGGTAGAGAGGGTTTGGAGTCCTCTCTCCCTCCCGCCGAGCTTGCGAGGCGGGATTCAGACGTTTTCGAGGAATTGAAACGCCTATTTTCCACTACGCCGGAAGTCGGAAATCAAACGGAGGTAAACGGAGGCGAACGGAGGTCACTGTGGTGACCGGACGCGGTCTCTGTTTGACCGGACGCGTCCGGTCAGTGTTCAACGTCTGCGCGAGTTTCAGCTTTTTGATCGGACGCGCAGCGCGTCCGGTCACAGTCGACCGGACGCGTCCGGTCGATCAGGGAGCTTACTGGACTCCAACCGAACGCTGGCACTGTGGCGTCCGGTCAGTTCTCCAGCGCGTCCGGTCGTTGTTTTGTTGTGCGCTGCTCCGGCTTGACCAGCTCGTCCGGTCCGTCACGGGACCGGCGCGTCCGGTCGAGCTTCGCGCGTCCGATCGTTGCGTGCAGCGCATCCGGTCGGTGGTTCGCGAAAGAGCCGTTGTGTGATCAACGCGTCCGGTCAGTTTGACCAGCGCGTCCGGTCAGCGCGACTGCAGCTGTTTCAAGTGAGTAACGACTATATTCGAAGGGGTACGTCTATAAATACTCGTTGGCCGGCTCAAGGCTCTCACTCTTGGACTTTTGACATACTTGTGAGCACTTTGAGCTAAGCAACTTCCCTCCCACTCATCTCTCTTGCTTCTTTGCATATTCGAAGTGAGATTGAGTGATCCAAGTGCATTTGCATTGTGAGATTGTATCTAGTTGACACTTGGTGGTTGATTTGCTGCGGGATTCTTGTTTCTCTTGGTGGTTGCCGCCACCTAGACGGCTTGGAGCAGCTTGGAGGCGTTGGCAAGAGTTGGTGATTGTTCTTGGCCACCTCCGGTGATTGTGAGGGGTTTGTGCCTACCTCGGCGAAGCGCCAAAGGCAACATTAGTAAATTGCTCGTGTCATTGCAACCTTTTGCCATTTTGTAGGTTCTTGTGGCGCCTTTTGAGAGGTTCGGTGAGAGACCGATTAGCCACCGAACCACATGGTGAAGAGGGACACAACGGGGACTAGCGTGCCGGCAAGCACGTGAACCTCGGGATAAATCTTGTGTCATCACTTTCATATTGTGATTGATTGATCCCGGTGTTCAGTTGTCTTGGTATTCATTGTTGATCATATTGGTTGGCTCAATACTTCGCCCCTCGGTGAAACTCTCCTAACTCAACTCCGCATTACTTTCTTAGTTATCTTTGCTAGCTAGTTAGCTTTGCTAGAGTAGCTCTTTTGTGTAGCTTGCTAGTTGTAGTTGCAGTTACCTTCTCGATTTGACTTGTGCGGTTGAGTGTCTTTATACTAGAATTGTGAATTGGATAGGTGGCTTGCAAACACCCCGTAGGCTAAGCAAAACTCGCATCTCGCTATTTGTTGTATTGATAAACTTGTTTAGCTTGCCTTTGTAGAAAATTTTAAAAGGCTATTCACCCCCCCTCTAGCCATTAAGACCTTTCAGCTAGACTCTTCAAAACATAAGTGTGAGTACAAATATGGGCCTGTTTAGATGGCAAAAATTTTTGGGTAAAATTCCTGTAGCACTTTTCGTTGTTATTTGGCAAAATTTGTCCAATTATAGACTAACTAGGCTCAAAAGATTCATCTCGACATTTACAGATAAACTGTGCAATTAGTTATTTTTTATCTATATTTAATGCTTCATACATGCGTCCAAAGATTCGATGTGACGGGTACTGCGCAAAAATTTTTGGCTCTTTTTGGCCATCTAAACAAGGCCTATATATGAAATCACTGTAACGAACCATTTATTCAGCTACAAAACTTTACAACATGCATCTCTTTTGGTCATTGAACTTGGAATTTCATCGTATGGAGCTGTTTGAAATATTTTTCAGGTATATAACTGTTGATCTTATATGCACATGCGGGTGCTGGGTATTGGTTTCATGGTTTATGAGCAACTCCGAGGGATAATGGTGCTGCCTTCTATGCAAGCTATATCTTCAGTTCTGCAGGCAATCAAATGTGTCTAATATTGTGTGCTCCTTTTGTAGCAGTCCTTTATGAATATTTTGCTTTGACCAAAACTCCAAAATTTACTGGAAAACTTGGAACCATCTCCATTGGCGTTATTCGGCTGAGTTTAATTGTTTTCGGTGCTCAAAGTTACTGATTGGAACACTTTGTTTATAACCATGATCATTTCAAATACCAATGACATTGTTTTGGGTGATACTCATACATAAGAGTGCAAGAATGGTCCTCCTGATGGCATAAACACTACAAAGCTGAGCTCATGTACACAAAGAATCAACCATGGCAACATGAGTCTATATCGCTTCAACATTGCTGTAACTAATTTAAGTAACCTTTAGCTTCCACCATTTGCAGCTTGCTATGAACAGGAGATTACTATGGCTACACCTCTAGAACATGATAGTTTGCATTTTCAAAGTTGTACGATCATATAATATGCTACGCTCCTGGGGTACCTGCTAGTTTCTATGATTGTTTGGATATTTTTCTTAAAAATAATTCTTGTTCGATTTGCTTCCATAAACTTTCTGCTTAGTCTGATTTATCCCTTTCTGACGTGGCGCCACATAAGTAATACCACCTTAGATTTTTCCCTTTACTTTCTTGGTAATGCTTGTGATAGGGCGTCCGTCTATCCGGACAGACCCTACACGTGTCGCCAACTCGTGGAACAGACCCGGTATGCATAGCTCACTTGCTTTGCGCGCTGCGCACCCATGCTCACGGGACGGTCCTCGCCCTCGCCCGCACCGCTCCCGCTTGCGGCGCGCGCCCGCGCCACGTGCCCCTCCCTGGACTCGCACCTCCCATTGAGGGTGCGCTTCATCCACCTGCCGAGGCTCGTGCTGTCGCCAAGCTCTACATCAGCGACCTTCGTGCCACTCCGTAGCATCGAGCTCCACGCCAATATCGAGCTCCGCGTCGACGAGCCTCCATTTTCGTCCAAGCAGCAAATAGATGTTGTGCTTGAAAGTGCATGTTGCAAGCGTCTATTTCAAGTGTTTCAGATGTTTCTGAGCTATATTACAGGTGTTTCATATGGATGTTACAAACGTAGATCGAGATGTTGTATTAGTTGCAATGGTTGTTTACATATGTTGCAAGCTTTTGTTCCTAATGTTTCATCTATTTTTTCAGAAGTATGTTGCAAGTTTGTTTATCTGGATGTTGCATATGTTTCATACATATGTTTGCAAGTGTTTTATTTGGAAGTTGCGTATTTTTTTCAATGGTTTCAAGTGTTTTTTTGGTATTTTTGTAAGTGTTTCAGATGCATGTTTCAAGTGTTTCATATGTCTTCAGACGTATATTGCAAGTATTGCATCTGAATGTTTCAAAAGTAGATCGGGTATTGCATCTCTCTCCTCGTCTTCTTCTGCCTCGTCTCGTTGTCTCCTCTCGACGCCGGTTGGGCATCTGTCATCTCCTCCCTTTCTTCTCGATGCTGGTAATGTTCGAGGCGATGTAGGCCTCACATGGGCATTCGAAATAGGGCAGAAAAATGACTGCATACGCAGGCGTTGAAACGTCCCGGCGCTGGCAATCCGTTACTTTCTTGGTTAATAGTGGCCCATTAAATAGTCTGTTTTTGGAATGGATCCTCTTGGAATTGGTCACAACTACTACCTGGAGAAACTTTTTTATTTTAGCCAAAAAAACTACTATTCTAAAACGAAACATCTCAGACTAAATTTTCAGGAACTAACCCTTTTAATCGTACTAGAGGTCGTGGCATGATTCGTAACTTCAATCACACCATAGGTATTGGTGTGACTAGCCACTCAGCGAACAATGCACCAGAAATTTCTTAGTTTTAGCACCAGAAAATCCCTCGGTTTTAGCACTGGACCAATCAATCTTCACGCTCCCCAGCAAGACCAACTCAGGTGAAGACGCACGCACGCAACCAGGTTTAACAGGGACGAAAGAGGCCACAGACGTTCAGACAACGAGGGGGACTCACCGGTCACCACCAACACCCCATTTGTTTGAACTTGTCAGCCAGTAGTCATCCAACAGTGTTTTTCTCTTAAAATAAACCAGCGAACAGTACTTCCAGTCACAATAAACCAGCGAAACGAACAGGCTGCAAGCCTTCGACGCGGCCGCACCTTCGTCGTCCCACTTCCACCTCACTAATAGTTAGGGATGAAAACGGTACGGATATTTTCCGACCGTATTCGAGACCGAATCCGTTTAGTGGGATTTTAATCCGTCCGTATTCGAGTCCG
Source organism: Saccharum spontaneum (assembly GCA_022457205.1). Classification (NCBI taxonomy): domain Eukaryota; kingdom Viridiplantae; phylum Streptophyta; class Magnoliopsida; order Poales; family Poaceae; genus Saccharum; species Saccharum spontaneum. The sequence continues at coordinate 17,847,652 of CM039592.1, read as the reverse complement.
GATATTTAACATCCGATACCGTATTCGTATCCGAATATTTAAATTACATATTTATGATGTTGATATCCAATCGTATCATATCCGGCATTTTTTATACTATCCGTATTCGAATCCGAATCTAAACATAAATATGAAAACAAATACGATATCAGTGATATCCGTCCGTATCCTATGTGTTTTCATCCCTAAGTAATAGTCACCAGCGCCGACACCGCCGAAGCGGCCGGCCACAGGCTGCCGCGGGTCCATCGGGCGGTTTAGCATGGATGGACCCGCGGCGATGGAATGGGCAGTCATGAGCATGGATGGAATGGGCCGACGTGAGATTATGGGATTCGTTCTAGCCTTTTTACTAATGTATAATCGTGCTAAAAAAAACTAATGTATAATCGGGCTGGGCCTCATGCTTCGTGGACTTGAGCCTTTTCCTTCAACTCTCCAAGCACATACGTACACGTACAACTCCCGCGAGTATCAACCTCGTTAATTCGTAGTAGTACCGTATTGCTTCCGTAGCAACAAAAAAGCCGGATCAAATAGGCCGTCAGATCACACACATCAGAGTTGGGAGGAGGGTTGCATGGGCTTGAGCCAGCGTTGAAGGCCCATACGGGTGTATCTTTAAGGAATGTGTGTTGGCTGGGCCACCGCCCGCCCCGTTCCGAATCTTATAAAGCCCATGATGAAGCTGGGCCTCTCTTGACCTTGGTCTTAAGGAAGCCCGCTGCGCTTTATGCCACGGCATTATAAAAGCCTTCAGTGAGAGGCCTGCTCCATGGGATTATAAGAAAGAAGAAGCCTTGAGTGGGCTGCGACGTTCCGCTCGCCGCACCCCTCCTTCCAACTCTTTTTATTTTTGGATTTTGAAAAAAATCCAATTCAGTCATCTAGTTTTCCTCCATGCGACGTGGGCTCTTCGCACCCCTCCTTCCAACTCTTTTTATTTTTGGATTTTGAAAAAATCCAATTCAGTCATCTATTTTTCCTCCCTAATAAACTATAAAATTAGTATTTTTTGAGTGCGAGGCCCACTCCGTATGGGATTATAAGAACGATAATGATCGTTTGGGCGTGTCCCATGACTCCTGTCCATACGTGGCTCATCGTCCTCCACTCATCCACGTACTTCGCCCACTCTGCGCTGCGCGTCCTCACTCACGCGGGACGTACTCCGCTCGCCGGTGCCACCCCGGCCCGTGCCGACTCCGCTCAGGTTCGCGGGACAAACCTCCGCTAGCGCCGGCACCGCCCCCACCCACGTTGCGTGCCTCCTTCGCCCGGACTCGCTCCTCCCATCGCGGCTGCGCTCCATCCACCTGCTGCAATAAGGTAACATTGCGCTGAAAGTACATGTTACAAGCGTACGTTTCAAGTGTTTTAGTTCTTTCCGTTGTTTCAGAGGTATGTTGCAAGGGTTTCGTATGGATGTTGCAGAAGTAGATCAGGATGTTGCATATGTTACAATGGTTGTACACTTATGTTGCAAACATTTATTCTCAAATGTTTTATCTGTTTTTCAGACGTATGTTGCAAGTGTGTTTATCTGGATCTTGCATATATTTCACACATATGTTGTAAGTGTTTTATCCGGATGTTGCATATGTGTTGCAATGAATTTTCAAGTGTTTCTTCTGTTTTTTGTGAGTGTTTCAGACGCATGTTTTAAACGTTTCACCTGTCTTTGGACGTATGTTGCAAATGTTGTATCTAGATGTTCTAACTCCCTCCTCGCATTTTGCTACCTCGCCTCGGTGTCTCCTATTCGGCTTCTACTGCCTTGCATCCTTCTTAGACTCGGGAGGGGGCGCCGAGGACCGGCGGAGGAGGCACGTTGGGGGATGGCAGCGCGAACGTGAGCACAAGCTCTCCTCTTCTATTATGCGAGCAGATAGCGCTTCGGTTCATTTTTTCTATTACGCGGGATGCTTAGATGAGATGCTCCCATTGACCGGGAGCTAGGCCATGATTTGATTGGCTAGGATCGGAAGCTGCGTTTAGACGTGCTGCTGGCGCTGAACATCCGGGCGCTAGTGCCTCCATTATAAGAAAGAAGAAGCCTTGAGTGGGATGCAACGTAGGGCTCGCCACACCCCTCCTTCCAACTCTTTATTTTTGGATTTCAAAGAAATCCAATTCAGTCATCTAATTTTCCTCCCTAAACTATAAAATTAGTATTTCTTTGCCGGAATCCATCTCTTTTTATTTTGGATTTTAGAAAATACAATTCGGTCATATGATTTTTCTCCCTAAACTACAAAATTAGCTTTTTATTTTTTTTGACCAAAATCCAATTCGGTCATCTCATTTTCCTCCCTAAACTATAAAATTAGTTTTTTTTACCTCCTCAACTTTTAAAACCATTTCATTTTGCACTTTTAGTGGTTTTGATGGTGGTTTTGCTTATGTGGCGCGACGTCAGAGGGGTAAATCGAACTACGTTGAAAATCCTAAAATCTAGTTTAGTCTTAGAAATTTTTGTGTTACCTCAGAAAATTTTAAAATTAATTTCATATATTTTCTCTAAAATCATGCTCTTTCATATGGTGCCTAATTTAAATTTGTGTGAATTTGTATGTACTCATCTTGATGCTTATTTTATAGCAGCTCTTGTTATCTATTACAATTAGTCAATATTGATCATTCGGACTACATAGATTCGCTAGTGGAGCATCGTCAGGACCATATTGGACGCTGGTCCTTGCCCTGGATAAATTTTCAATGTAAATGTGTTAACCTACGTGGTTGCTGAACCATGGCGCACATATACGTGCATGCGTGCATCCTTCATTCAATATATTTATTTTTGTTTTCCAAACTATTAAATTCAATTAAGTTCTAATGCAATAAAAGATGGAGCGTAGCACGACAAAAAAAACTAGATGGTAGCACACGATTCATAATATTTTTTTGCAAATAGAATCAAGTAACACGAACATGATTGAGTGACACTTATGTTCACGCTGAATAAATAGTATTCAGTATGTACTTGTGTTGTCATCAAAGTCACTTGGTCCTTAGCGTACCAATTATAATAGCCAACGAGAGCATGCATATGTGCATCAACGTGCATGGGCCACTTAGGCTAACATAGCTACTGTGAAAATGTATCCAGGGCAGGGGACTAACATTCACTACATTCAAGACAAATACACCACTGGTGCTTCTACATAGTCCATATCATCAACATCGACTAACTATAATAGATTAGTATAGTGCCCGTGCTAACGCCACGACAGCATTCAAACATGCAAATTAACAACCAAAAGACATAGTTTGCTGCATAAGACTTAGCATTTACAACTTAGCAATTTACCAGTTATCACTCAACATCCACGATACAAATAAACATATGATCGAAAATTCCTTTATAGTGAAAATTGACTTAAATTTCTTCAAAGACCCCCCAAAAAAGATCATACCTTACTGTAGACAAAAAATGTTTCACAAACTACCAAAAGAAGATATATATTTTAGTAATCAAGCAAAATTGTAAAACAGTCCCGGTCCATACATGTATCAAATGCGCTTCACTGATCTTCCTTTCATACAACTGAAAACCACACATCAATACAACTCTGATACCTAACCCCCCCCCCCCACACACACATAAGCTTATCGAAGCTCGCAGTCATATTTAGCTCATACTCAGCTGTTGCAAGAAAATAAGCACCAAAATTAGTCCATTTATATTCAAACAATTTTAAGCTAGGCACCATAAGATAGAGCATGATTTTAGAAAAAATTGAAACTAGTTTCATAATTTTCTAAGGTAAAACACTTTTCTAAGATTAAATCAAAATTTAGGATTTTTAATTGCATTTTTTTCATGTAAAAATATTTGAATAAATTTTTAAAATTTTATTTTTATTAATTATTGAATACTCTAAAAATATTTCTAATCCAATTTACCTCTCCGAACTTCCAATTCAGTTTGATTTATCCTCTTATGATGTGACGCAACATCAGCAAAATCACCATCAAAAGCACCCAAGGTGCAAAACACAAACAATTTTAAATGTTAAGGGAGGTACAAAAATGGTGATATAGTTTAGGGAGAAAATTGTATGAACCCAATAATTGAGTGAGGTAAATTAGATCTTTTTCTTTTTGGAGAAAGGTCTACCTAAACTATCATCGAAATCTGATTTCCCCTTTAATTAAACTTCAAAACTATCTCTCACCTCAATCAACTCTCAAAAAACGAAGAGTCGATTGGAGTTGCACGAGGACTGATGGAGTGGGCCGATTGGGCTTAGTTCTTGTTTTATTACTTGTTTATATATGATCGGGATAGGCCTCATGATTCATTGTCTTGAGTCTTTTCCTACAGCTATCCAAGCAAGTACGTACTCCTCCGGCGTCTATCAAACTCGTTTGTTAGTACCACATCGTTTTCATAAAAGAAAAAAAGAGAGACTCAAATAAGCTGTCAGAGTCCACGCATCAGAGTTGGTTGGAGGGATATATGGGCTTCAGCCAGCGTCGAAGCCCATGGGTGGATCTTTAGGAACTGTTTGGCTGCGTCGCCCGTTCCGAATCCTTAAGCTCCGTGAGCTTGCCTCTCGCTCTTGAGGCCACTCCTCTTTCCAACTGTTTTTTATTGTCTTGGTTAGTGGTGATGGCTAATCAAGGTCCCTTTGGAAGTCGGAATTTTTTTTCCCATTCTTGTGTTTTTCGCATGGAAAATAAAGTAATTTTTGTGAAATTTCTATATAATTCATGTGAAATTTAAGTGGTGAAAGCCGTCTTGTTTGGAATTGGTTACAACTACACCCAGAGTTGTGCTTTCAAATTTGGGAGGGTACGTGCAATAATGAGTTTGTATAGAGTTGAAACAATTGTTTTCTTAGATAAAATGAAAAGTTTGTACTCTTATTTTTCTAGTAAAAAGGTTTATTTAGATCTCTACTAGAGTTTTGCATTATTCATCATCACACGTTTACAGCCAAAGTCTGAAGAAGAAACTTTTAAAAACAACAAAAGAGAAGGATCTTAAAGAGTCTAATGGCAAAGTAAGTCATTAGTTGCCATCACACAGTTAATGGCAAAGTAAGGCATATGAAAAAGGTAGGCATCTATTTTGGCGAAGAACTTCTACTGTCATAGTTTCCAACCGACGACATATTAACTGATTCATTTAGAAAAAAAGAAAACAATACTGAAATTATGTTCGGCTGCCCAGGCTTGAGTACCATATATATTATTATTGTTAGTGCCAGAACGTCTTAACCCTCAACTACCTAGTCATACATGCAAATACTATCTCTATGCACGTCAATCTCACACAAGTGACCAAAAAATAAGTGACCAAACTTGAGTTGACATGTTGATGCTCGCTATCTTGACTCTTGAGCACGAAATAGTCTGGTAGGTGTTGACATCGAAGATTGTTTCAAGCCAACACACCAGCGAGGGCTTGGACGTTCAAAGAGGTTACACACAACCTGCAACGCAGCAAGAACACAGCGTAATCGGCCGAACCGATCAAGAGACCGATAGGGCCGATGTGGAGCTCGATCTTGGCTGAAACAGCTTCCGAACTACTCCCGGAAGGATCCGTCAGTGAGGAGCACATGGAGGATCTCCTAGGACTAGCAAGGCCGCCTAGAACGCCAACAAATCTCGCCAGGAGACGTGACGAACAGTAGGAGGGGTTGAGGAGAAGAAATTAGGGCAAAGATATGGATGGTTTGGTGATTTTTGACGATTGGATAGATGGGATCTCAACCGACCATGATCCTCTCATATATATATATATATATATATATATATATATATATAGGGGATGGTTTTATCCCAGTAGGAAACATCTCTAAGACTTATTTTTCAAGTTTTCCACAAGTTTAGAATAGTTCGGATCGAAATCCAAAAGGCTAGATCCGAACAAGCCTTTTTGAAACTTCCGGGTGCCCGAACTTCCGACCTTTGTCGGAACTCCCGACGTGGGGATAACCCCAGGCACCTGAGCAAGATTTTCCGGGCTTCCCATTCTAGCAGTCGGAACTGTTGGCTGGAGAGCATCTTTTCGGGGGCATAACTTCTTCATCCGGACTTTAAATTAGACGTTTCATATATGTTTTTTGACCATCTTGATGAGAGGAATGCAATGATGAAGTCCGTTCCACATTTTGACAACTTCACAAAATAGACAATTTTGGTTGTCAACAATGCCCCCTATTTTCAGGTGAATGAAGCATGAACCTGAAAACACTTAATCAAACAAAACATATTAAAAACTAAACAGCAACAATACCCATCTATCAGCTATTCAGTAACTAAGGGCGATGTATACATCGGCTATTTTTGTTCTAAGGGCATACATGTATCGGCTTTTGCTTGGAGAGCACTTAGACTTCTTGCCAAACACTTGGAAAATATTTTTTCAAGTATCTCCCGTTAAATGCTATCTTGAGACGTTCACCTTGCAATGTCTCTAGCAAATAAGAATTACCATATATAACTTTGATCACTTTGTAAGGATCCTCCCAATTTGGTTACCACTTGTCAAACTGATTGCTCTTCGATCCAATAGGAAGTATAGTTTTTCACACTAATTCTCCTACTTGGAAGGATTTGCTTTTGACTTTCTTGTTATATGCCTTGGCAACTCAGGCTTTGTCTTTCTCTATCTCTTTAAGATCTTTTAATCTCACATCAGTCACCTCATCTATATTATCCATCATTAAATTATGATACACAACAGCTGATAGATCATTTTGTTTAGCAAGCCTATATGCATTCAAATTCGCCTCGATGGGTAACACGGCCTCTTGACCATATACTAACTCAAAAGGAGTAACCTTTGTAGCACCATGCCTTGAAATATGACGTGCCCATAGAGCTTCAGACAAAACTTCATGCCACCTCCTTGGATTCTCCTCAATTTTCTTCTTGATAAGCTTGATCAAAGTCTTATTACTAGATTCAGCTTAGCCATATTAGCTTGAGCATAGTATGGTGATTACTTGAGCAACTTAATCTTATATAATTCGGTAAAGTCCCTCACCTCCTTAGACACAAATGATGTCTCTTGATCTGTAATTAATATTTAAGAGATGCTGAATCTATGAATAATATGCTCAGTGATGAACTCAATAACCTTCTTGTGTGTCATATTCTTCAAAAGAACTGCCTCAGTCCACTTAGTAAAACAATCCGTAGCAACCAACATGAATTGGTGTCCCTTAGAAGATGGAGGATGAATTTAGCCCATAAAGTCTAGCCCCTAACCACGAAAAGGGCATGGCTTGATAATAGGATGAAGCATAGCAGCAGGCACAAGCTGAATATTTCTAAACCTCTGACACTCTTCGCAACCCTTGTAGTAACGACAACAATCGGCCATCATAGTAGGCCAATAGAAACCGACTCTACGCAATAACCATTTCATCTTCGAGGCCGATTGATGTGTACCAAGCACTTTAGCAATAAATCTTCGATGGTTCTCCGATAGAGCTCATCGTTATGCAAAACATACATGAAAGCACTTCACCAAACACTCTTATCAGCTTTAGCACTTGGATTACGTAGATATCTTAGTAAGGGAGTCTTCTAATCATCTAAATTGGCCCCAACATTACTAGAAGTTACATTGGGCCGATTTGGGCGCTTCTCAGGCGAATTGACCAGACAGGTTACAGGGGAATCGGCAGAGCCGACTGGGCTAGTTGGCTAGGCTTGCATCCAGGAGGGAGTCGGCTGAGCTGACTTGAATAGTCGGCTTAGCCGACTTGCCCGTACCTACACGAGAAAATTCTATGTTTTTATGCATCGACTATTCTTGAATATGAAAATTACGTCCACCGACGTCATAGCTAGATGCGTGTTGAGCTAACATGTTGGTCTTTTGATTTTCATGTCTCAAAATATGCCGACTTCGAAATTCGGTAAAAGAACCAATGATATCGAGGCAAGCATCAAGACAAGCTCTTAGTGATCCTTCTAAGCATTGAAATTCACCAACAACTTATTGTACCACCAGTAAGGAATCACCATAGGCCTCAACATGTTTTACCCCATGGAATACAACATAATCAATCCAAATAATAGAGGTTGATATTTGGTTTGATTATTAGTGCAATAGAAATTCAATCGGCTTGACATCTCGATTTTAGCACCACTAGGAGAAATAAGCACAACGCCAACACCTTGGCCATTTTTACAAACCGATCCATCAAAGTATAACTTCTAGGGAGTAAAAGTAAGGTAGTTGATCTCATCATCTAAATCAATACCATGCTCAACAATAAAATCAACAAGAACTTGACCTTTTAAAGTTTTCAATAGTTCAAAAGCCAACCATATTCCATTATTGCGTATGCCCATTTGCCTATCCTTTCACAAAGAATTGACCGATATAACATGTGCTTTATTACATCAGCCTGACAAGCAACAATACATGTACTAGACAAAAGATAATGTCTTATCTTAGCAAAAGCAAAGTAGAGTGATAAGCACAATTTATCTATATGGGCATACCTTGTCTCGGGATCAAGAAGACGACGACTGAGATAGGCAATGACATATTCTTTTTGAGGTGGCTTCATAGTCAACCATATCCTCCTTGGGAACCTCAAGTACCTGCATGCCAACCAGGACAGCAATGGTGGAAGTGAAATCATTAGAGGACACCTGAAGGCCACCGGGACAGTGGGAGTTGGCTCAGCTGACTCTGGAGTCGGCCTGGCTGACTTTGGAGCTTCTAGAGCAGTAGGGGCAGTAGCAGTTGGCTTAGCCGACTCTGGCTCCTCCAGAGTGGTGGCAGAGGGGGTAGTCGTCTTAGTCGACTATGCAGCAGGGTGAGTTAGCTTAGCCGACTAGTCAGCACCAGCGGTCGTATTTTGATCTTTCAAAGGGTTTTCGATGTGCTCGAGGTTTAGGACTTCACCCTCTATCTTGGCAAGCATCTCCCGCTTTTGTTGTCGATGCCGAGCGTGTTGCAACTTATGCCACTGAGTTTTATTCAACCAATGAGGACACTACACGGGTTGGCGATACTTAGAATCTCCTTCGGCGTGTTCCTTCTTCTCATCTCCAGCAACTTATTTAGGAGCTTCATCTTGCTTGGATGTTGGAATTTCTTCAATTACAATCGGCCTATCATGGTCAGTGACAGGAGCTTCTATAGAGCCGATTATGATGATTGACTAAGACCTAGCTCTTGGTGGAGGAGTAGCGAGCACCTCAACCTTCTTAGGCATATAAACTTGCTGCATTGGTGCCTTTCTCGGCCTTTGCAAAGTAGAAGTCTTGGAGGTAGTTGTATGATCTTGATTTGCACTGCTAGAGCTCGATTGACCATTGTTCAATCGGCTAAAGAAAGAGTGTCTTGAAACTAGACCAGCAGGCTCTCCCAACCTTTGTTGACCTTGCATAGGCGTCGTCGGAGGATACAACACCCAAACTCCATAGGGACCCCATTGCGGCATGACTGAAGGTGGAATTGGGGGTGCCCAACGAGACACACGAGGAGCAACTCTCTGAGCTGGAGCTGCTGGTTGCATCATTGCCACTTGCTTAATCTTATCATCTTCTCGCTTGGACGCAGTAGATTCTCTTTTTTAACAGCTAATTCTGGTAATTGGCCTTTTCTTGCTTATACTTGGCCATGACCCTATCAAAAGTGCATGGCGGTCTCACCACAAGCTCTCCTTCGTTCTTTTTCTCATTAATCTTGCAAGTACCAATCTTCGGTCTGCGTGGAACAAATGTGCACAAAACATGAATACCGGAGCTGCTGGAACTAGGGGAGTCGGCTAAGCCGACTTGGCTGAGGAGGGAGCTGAGTTGGCTAAGTTGACTGGCTCTGCTGCTGGATGGAGTCAGCCTCGCCGACTGGTCTAGTTGGCCTGGCCGGCCTCTCCACCGCCGTTTTGTGCCACCGCTGTCTTCTCAAATATTATGTTGATCCAGCGGTGATCTTCAACTTTTTCATGCCTTGATCATCTTTCTCAAACACCAATTTGCGCCCCGAATTCATTTCAATATTCGGTGCTATATGCGGTTCACCGATAATCATATTCTTGTCTTGAGTTGTATCAGCTTGCTCAGGACGAATCAAAATAGCGGGTGGCCTACTTCAACGGTATGCATTGGAAAAGGAACCTTATTAACTTGCATATCAGAAAGACTCAATCATTCCTCATTGAGTGCTGATTGGACTTGCCGATGAAAAACATTGCAATCATTAGTGGCATGAGAAAAAGAATTGTGATATTTACAATAAGCTCTTTTCTTTGGCTCATCAGCTACAGGCAATGTATAATTAATTCTAATATAACCGAATTTCAATAATTCATCAAAGATTCGGTCACATTTAGACAAATCAAAAGTAAACTTCATCTCTTCACTCCGATTCTTATTTTTTGTTGGCCACTTAATTTCAGTAGGGAAAACTTCTCTATTTTCATCATCAGAACAATCAGAATGATCATCAACAACATACACATTATGATGATTAGGCTTATATGCATCATGAGATTCTTTAAGGCGTGATTCAGCTGAAACGACCCTTTGCCACAATTGATTAACATTTACAAATTCATGATGCTCAAGTTTATCCCTAATACTAGGACGTAAGCCAGCAAAGCATAAGTCAGTTAAATCTATCTCAGAAATCATCAAATGAAAGCATCAGTTCTTAATTTCACTAAAACGCTTAACAAAATCAAGAACAGACTCATTACGCCCCTGACAAACTGATGCAAGATGTGACAATCTAGTTTCATGGATACCGGTATAGAAATGATTATGAAATTTTTCTTTCAATTTAGCCCATAAACCAATAGAACAAGATGGTAATATAGTAAACCATGCAAAAGCTTTGCCAGTAAGAGACAATGGAAAATTATGAACTTTCATAAAATCATAAGCACTAGCTTCACCAATTGTGCAAGAAATATGCTAATATGCTCCATGGTAGATTTATTATCATTACCACTAAACATATTAAAATTAGGTACCTTCCACCTATCAGGTGCTTTCATGAAATCAAAGTGTGAAGGGTACGACTTGCGGTAAGTAGTCCTACTAGGCTTGATCTGCACACCTAAACTTTCCTCAAGTGATTTAGACAATTCTTCCTTAAACCGATTCAAAGTGTCATTAAAATCGGTAAAAGGAGCAGCAAGTGCAACAGGTGTATCATCAAGTATAGGGACCTGGCTAGGTGATTTCGACGGGTTGGGGAGAATGTTTTGCCCAGCCAAAGCTTGCCTTGTGCTTGGTCTTTGATCTTTTTGAGTGTTTTGAGCCGAATTTTAACCATGGATAACCAATTGTGAAGATGGAGCACTACTGGCTAAACCGGCCTTATCGGTTTCAAGTGCCGAAGAGGCCGATTTGCCTTTGTTTGCTACAACGTATAAACTTTGATTATCATAAAAAAATTCAAAGACAAGCAAAATTTAGGTTGTTTAGGAGAAGAACCAACACCCGATGCATTGCATCAGTTGTCTTCCCTCCTAACTTATCAAAACGAGCCATAATCATATTTATAGAAGTTAAAAGATTGTTATCTATGACTTTCTTATGATCATTCATCATAGTGACATAATCAGCATGCGTATGATAAGGATCAACAATGTCATCATACTTCGGTTCATAAGTCCTTACCTCAGGTGCAACAGGTGTAGAAGATGTAGAAGTGATCAACTCGCTGAAATCCGGCTCCTTATATTGGGTGACCTTGTCCCGTCGATCTTTAGTGCAACTCTAAAGAAAAGCCTTCAGAACGACGTTGAACTTGGCCTCCACTTGTTGATTCAATTCCTTAGGAAGCTCGTCAATGTTCATGGGATAGTTGATGTTGGCGCCACGAGGGACGTCGGTCCTATCGCCCTTCTCAACGGCGTCCTCACCATTGCTTTCCATGTTGTTGGATGAAAACTTGATCTTTCGCCTTGCTGTCCCTAGCGGAGTCGCCAAAAAGTATGTTGATGTCGAAGATTGCTCCAAGCCAATACACCAGCGAGGGTCTTGGACGCCCAAAGAGGTTGCACACAACCTGCAACGCAACAAGAACACAGCGTAATTGGCCGAACCGATCTAGAGACCGATAGAGCCGATGTAGAGCTCGATCTTGGCTGAAACGGCTCCCGAACTACTTCCGGAAGGATCCATCAGGGAGAAGTACATGAAGAATCTCCAAGGACCAGCAAGGCTGCCTAGGACGCCGACAAATCTCGCCGGGAGACGTGATGAATAATAGGAGGGGTTGAGGAGAAGAAATTATGGTAAAGATATGGATGGTTTTATGTTTTTTTACGATTGGATTGATGGGATTTCAATCGGGGATGGTTTTATCCCAGTAGGAAACCTCTCCAAGACTTATTTTTCAAGTTTCCTACAAATTTAGAATAGTTCGGATCGGAATCCAAAAGGCCAGATCCGAAGAGGCCTTTTTATTAGGTTTGTCACGTGGGAACTTTCGGGTCAACTTCCGATCTTTGTCGGAACTCCCCATGTGGGGATAACCCCAGGCACCTAAGCAGGATTTTCCAGGCTTCCCGAAAGTTCCGACGTCCGACAGTCGGAACTTCCGACTTAAGTCGGAAGTGCCGGCTGTAGAGCATATTTTGGGGGGGGGGGGGCATAATTTCTTCATCCGGACTCTAAATTGGACGTTTTATATATTTTTTTTTACCATCTCGACGAGAGGAATGTAATAGTAAAGTCTATTCCACATTTTAACAACTTCACAAAATGAACAATTTTAGTTTTCAACGTTAGGCTACTTCACCAACAAGATCGAAAGCTACACCCAACAAGATCGAAAGGTACACACAAGGAATGCCGCAAATGCGCAGCGCAGTGTGTCCGATCCATTTGCCTGCAGGTCCTGTTGAGTGTTGACTATGATCCTCAGTTTTTTTCCAGTTGGTCCAGTAATAAGAAGACCAAAGTGCATCCCGGCAGTTCTGACTTTGATGAAATCGACAATACAATTAATATTCCTAGACTAGACTTGGACGAGTTACCTTGAGAGCTTAGCTTGTTATTATAATCAATCACTCCCTAGCTAGAGAATTCTTCAAACATGCACTCCCTAGCTATAAAAAATTCTTCTCCTTTCATCCTCGTTAGTCATATGAACATATTACGATACTCTGACCAGATCTCACTATGGGATTATTGGTGGGAAATTAAATTCATTTTGCATTACTATTGCCGTCTATCCGTCCAGAGTTATTTATTACCCAATGCATGCAAACCCACCGGTGCAAGAAACCGCGCGCGGCATTGATCGATCACCTCGACGCCGGCGAGTGTCCGGCCAGCAGTGGACGCACAGCCGACACCGCCACCGTACGTGACGCACCTGGGCGTGCATGCGCGCCCGCAAATTCCATGCACGCCTTGGACGCAACACTTACATCACTCGGGATTCGCTTACGAGATGGCTTCAGGTCGCCGCTCACACGCCATGTCGTTCGTCATGCTGATGCAGCATTTGTAAACGGAGCAGCAGCCGACCGACACTTCACACTTGGTGTGGACTGTGGACTTGATCTATTGGAAAATTAACGGCCCGTACACGAGGAAAAGATCCAAAGCAAGCCGGCAGCTACTTTGACCGGTGACGTGATCGTCGTTCCCCCGTACCCCGTACGCGCGCTTTTTCCGCGTCTACAACTGCTACGAGTGACATGCCTACTTTGAGATCGGCATATTTGAGATAGTGGAATTGGAGATTTTCGTCAGGAATGGATGGTTGTGTTTTAATTGACTTGGTTATTCATGTCGCTCTTGGAGAGCTTGTCTTTCATAGCTACAGGCTAGAGCCCGAATAATGAATGGTTGTGTGCATAGCTCATATAAAGACCAGAATAAATTATATGTTCTAAAAAAATTCGAGTCCTTCAAGTTTATGGGATTTTTTTCAATGCAATTCTACATATATAACTTATACATTTGAAAAATAATATACCTCCGCAACAGAATGTGCAACTATAGGATTTGTTCAAGTCAAACAGTTTAACTTTGACTAAATTATAGCGAATAATATTAACATTTATGTCTCCAACTAGGTTTACTATGAAAATATATTTCATAATTAATTTAATAGTACTTATTTTGTGCATCATAAGTGTTAGTAATTTTTATATAACTTTGATCAAATTTTAAATCTTTTGACTCCTCCAGAAGTGTGAATTGCATCCTCTGTGGACAGAAGGATTAATAGTAAATTTTCTTTACTGTTTTTGAGTTTGGATAAAATAATATTCCAAAATGACCGGAAGTAGTATAAATCTAACAGTGTCGTTGCTGTTATCTGCCCTTCGCTGAATGTACTGCTGAACTAGTGCTGGAAAACAGGGCGAAAACCTTGTCACATGCGAGTGTTACAGTTACAGTTGGGGGATAGGAAGAAGCGTAGTAATAGCTAGCGCTAGCTGTTGGGGCTGGCTTGATGAATAATCATCTGTGTCGATGTTCAGGTGGCGGTTGAGATGGATGGATCCAGCACGGAGATATATAATGCCTGAAAGTGGCCCAATAATCTTTCTAGTCCAGATCTTGAGCATGAGATACGTTACATGACCAGGCGCGTTCTCTGATTATTGTGTTAAAAGGGTCATCTTAATAGAAATTAAAATCACCCCTTAAATCAAGATATCCATTTGGCTCTTGCTAAAAGGGTCATCTTAATAAATGATAACTTACTAAAACAAAATAGAGGAGATGATATATGTTGTATTTGCAACAATAAGGAAACTATCCAACACTTATTCTTCGATTATTGTGTTAAGATTTTTTTGGAGACTCATTCACGTTGTGTTTGGTTTACAACCACAACTAATATTACTGAGGATTGGTTGTAGCAAGTTGACCCAAAAAATGCAATGTCAAAGTTTGTGCTAGAGTGATCGCAGTTTTTTGGTCCATTTGGCTTTGGGAATGACATGGTTTTTGGGAAAAAGATTACATTCTTATTCACACTTTATTTTGAGAGGCACTTATTGGACACGCTTTGTGTGTGGGGGGTGGGGGATGCTTCTTCAGAAAAAAAAAAAGAGTGACATGCCTACTTTGAGATCGGCATATTTGAGATGGTGGAATTGGAGATTTTTGTCAGGAATGGATGGTTGTGTTTTAATTGACTTGGTTATTCATGTTGCTCTTGGAGAGCTTGTCTTTCATAGCTAGAGGCTAGAACCCGAATAATGAATGGTTGTGTGCATAGCTCATATAAAGACCAGAATAAATTATATGTTCTAAAAAAATTCGAGTCCTTCAAGTTTATGGGATTTTTTCAATGCAATTCTACATATATAACTTATACATTTGAAAAATAATATACCTCCACAACAGAATGATGCAACTATAGGATTTGTTCGAGTCAAACAGTTTAACTTTGACTAAATTATAGCGAATAATATTAACATTTATGTCTCCAACTAGGTTCACTATGAAAATATATTTCATAATTAATTTAATAGTACTTATTTTGTGTATCATAAGTGTTAGTAATTTTTTATATGACTTTGATCAAATTTTAAATCTTTTGACTCCTCCAGAAGTGTGAATTGCATCCTTTGTGGACGGAAGGATTAATAGTAAATTTTCTTTACAGTTTTTGAGTTTGGATAAAATAATATTCCAAAATGACCGGAAGTAGTATAAATCTAACAGTGTCGTTGCTGTTATCTGCCCTTCGCTGAATGGACTGCTGAACTAGTGCGGGAAAACAGGGCGAAAACCTTGTCACATGCGAGCGTTACCGTTACAGTTGGGGGATAGGAAGAAGCGTAGTAATAGCTAGCGCTAGTTGTTGGGGCTGGCTTGATGAATAATCATCTGTGTCGATGTTCAGGTGGCGGTTGAGATGGATGGATCCAGCACGGAGATATATAATGCCTGAAAGTGGCCCAATAATCTTTCTAGTCCAGATCTTGAGCATGAGATACGTTACATGACCAGGCGCGTTCTCTGTTCATGCGTACATGTACATACATATACACATGCATGTTTGAGACTTTCAGAGATACACAGGGAGAGATTATTAGCCTACTACTATCCAGTTACAGTATAAACAAACAGATACCGTTGCGCTTGCTGCAGATCGAGCAGGCCAGCTTTTGTACGTAAATAGTAAAGGTGTTAAAAAGCCGTATGGATCTTCCAGTTGATTACTGTTCTTTCGCTCCGCTTTTTGCTTTTTTACTCGTGAGGGTCCATCTATGACCTATCCTGTGTTCTTTACTAGCAAAAGTGCAGCACGCGTGAGTGAAGAAGCATCTGATCTCAGTGACCGGCCGGCCGGCAAAGTCAAGAACAGGATCAACATAAGCTGTACACGCGCGGTGAATATTGTACCTATCTTTTTTGACCGCACTGTTAAGTTTACAGTTACTGTCAGCTAGATGCTATTCACTGATCTGGTGAGCAAGTCTTTAAGCATGGATCGAGCCGGGTCACCATCACATTAACATAGATAACAACGCCACTAATCGGGAGGAGGAAAAGGGCATGTAAACGCGAGAAATTCCCTGGGATGCCAAATGGTGAACATTCCGTTACGTTGCAGCAAAAGGAGATGGATGCGCAGCAAGTCAAAAAGGAGTTGCTAGCAGTAGCAGGCTGCTAGCTAGCGTGGCGCATGCATGTGTGCATGCATATCCGCAACACGTTGGTGTGTGCCGGCCGGTCGATTTGCATGCATGAATAAGCGTGCACGCACACGGTGGTACAAAGTCAAATATTTGTGCATGTGTACTGCCGCTGCTCCATTTTGTGTGCAGTGGGAGAGAAAAAAAGATGACGACGATGACTTAAGTTAAAGAGGTCAGATCGATTTGGAGAGGTGTCGGCACGCAGCTTGTTGATCATCACACACCGGCGGCCAGCGGCTAGCTAGCTGCACATTTTCGAAATTAAATGTTGGGACACAAACACACCAGCGTGTACTCTGACCTCCCCTCTGTGTGATTTGCTTCTGCAGAATAACCATAAATGAGACCTTGGCCTTGTTTAGTTCCCAAAATATTTTTGTAAAATGTAACTGTAGCGCTACTGTAGCATTTTTCATTGTTATTTGGTAATTATTGTCCGATCATGGCCTAATTAGGCTTAAAAGATTCGTCTCGTGATTTACAACTAAACTGTGTAATTAGTTTTATTTTTTTTATCTATATTTAATGCTTCATGCATGTGTCCAAAGATTCGATGTGACGGGAATCTGAAATATTTTGTAAAATATTTTAGAAACTAAACAAGGGCTAGATCACCCCCAAAAGTTAGAATTTTTTCACTTTCTCCATCACATCAATCTTTGGACGCATGCATGCAACATTAAATGTAGACAAAAAACTAATTGCACAGTTTAGTTGTAAATCATGAAACGAATCTTTTGAGCCTAGTTAGTCCATGATTAGATACTAATTGTCAAATACAAACGAAATGCTACAGTTCCAAATTTTTTCTAAGTTCTTCAATCTAAACAAGACCCTTGTTTAGTTCCTAAATTTGGGAGTGTCAAATTCACTATAGTGCAACTGTAGTATTTCGTTTATATTTGGTAATAATTATCCAACCGTTAACTAATTAGGCTCAAAACGTTCGTCTCGCAAAGTACAACCAAACTATGCAATTAGTTTTTTATTTCATCTATATTTAGTACTCCATGCATGTATCGTATTGTGACGGGAAATCTTCTTTTTGCATAGTATATTTTTCGGGAGCTTTGGAGGAACTAAACAAGGCCTGAGTAACTGGATCAGGCAGCATACCTCTGAACATACAGATAGGCATATGTGTATTTTAGATTATCATCAAACAGCTATGCATTCCATTTCAATCTGTAGCTTCAGAGGCTTGATTATCAGCTGCAGGCAGTCGATCGATTATTCATTGCATTGGACCCTAGCTATAGCTATCTTCACTTGATGATTTGAACAACACACTGTCGATCGTGTTAGAACACGAAAGCAGTAGTAAGAAAATAAAAATATTCTCTAGCGCAGATCATAATAAGCTACTCCCATGTTTTAAATTATAAGACGTTTTAATATTTTACTTTTACTATCTATATCTAGACTTGGAAAGCTATGGAGAATATTTTGCCAATTACGGCTCTGTTTGGTTTGTGAATCATTTAGGGCTTGTTTGGTTTGGGGTGTTAAAGTTTAACAAACACTGTAGCACTTTCGTCTTATTTGACAAAAAGTTTCAATCTTGGACTAATTAGGCTTAATAGATTCGTCTCGTAAATTACTTCTAATCTGTGCTGACATGCATGCAATTAGTCTACATTTAGTACTCCATGCATTTGCCGCAACATTGATGTGATGGAAGTTAAACTTTAACATGTGCAAACCAAACAGGGCCTTAGTTTAACTCTCATCACATTAATGTTGCGGTAAATGCATGGAGTGCTAAATGTAGACTAATTGCATGCATGTCGGTACAGATTAGAAGTAATTAACGAGACGAATCTATGAAGCCTAATTAGTCCAAAATTGAACATTTTTTGTCAAATAAGACAAAAGTGCTACAGTATTTGTTAAACTTTAACACATCTAACCAACATGACCAACGTCTACAACATCCAATTCAGCGGACAGATTGCCTCCAACTTCCCAACGCTACTCTTTGGGGGTGGGGGTATGGAGGCCACCACAATGCATTTTTTTTTCTGTGGATACTACTTCAAGATAGACTATGGACCGCAGCCAAACTATATCTTCGTGGATGGAAAAACAACTATTTTTGCTCCCTTATGTGAAAGGAATTGAAAACCTCTCTTCATCTCTTTATCGAGTGCCCCTTCACAAAAACTATATAGGAACTTGTGGCACCTTGGAGCAATTGTACCAACCTGCACCCATCTGGATGGACCGAAGAGAGCGAACTAGAAGATTAGCATTGACCAAAAAGGGCACAAAAGTGCCGCAGTCACTTGCCATTCTCACGTTGTGGCACATCTGGAAACAGAGAAACACGGTGATTTTCGTGAAGACTAGAGATTAGCATGAGTAGTCGTTGCAGGAATTATCAATGAGTGCTCCTTGTGAGCGTCGGCGGGAGGGAAGGTTCTTAGCTCTATAACGATTGCCATCCCCTCCATGAGTAAGTAATAGTGTAGTTTTCACCACCCCTTTCAGCATGTCTGCTGTGTGTGGTAGCGCTTCTCACGTACGTAAGAACGTACGGTACGTTAACTCTGTAAAGTATATAGTAAAAATTATGTATCTAAAAAAATATAAAATATTTTATAATTTAGAACGGGAAGTACTACTGGTCTGAACGCGCATTCTAGAAAACCTGTCAGTGAAGCGCACCTGCGCACGTACTCGGTACTTCTAGTGTGTACATGACGCCATACTCGTACCACACCTACCCATCCGGCGATTACATAACGAGATTACCGGGCGGGAGGTAGCTGAGAAGTTGATTAGTATTATTACAGTATAGTCATATCTTTTTCGTCAACAAGTACAGTACTATATACATATAATATAGATAGAAGTTTCCGCCGCCCCGACCGGGCCTGTTTAGATGGTGAAAAAGTTTAGGCAGAGTTTTTGTAGCATTTTTCGTTGTTATTTGGTAAAATTTTTTCAATCATGAACTAACTAAGCTCAAAAGATTCGTCTCGATATTTACAGATAAATTGTGCAATTAGTTATTTTTTACCTACATTTAATGCTCCATACATATGTCTAAAGATTTGATGTAACAGTTACTGTACAAATTTTTTTAGCCTTTTTACCAACTAAACAGGCCTCAAAGTTGCTTCATGCGTGTGTGCGTGCATGCTAGCTAGCTGCTTCCACTCATCGGCTTTGTTGCACTAGCACATGCACCGACGACGATCTTGTAGCATTTTATTTGTATTTGGTAATAATTGTCTAACTATTGACTAATTAGGCTCAAAACGTTTGTCTCGCAAAGTACAATCAAACTGTGTAATTAGTTTTTGATTTTATCTACATTTAATACTCCATGCATGCATCGCAAATTTGATGTAATGAAGAATTTTCTTTTTACATAGTACATTTTTCAGGAGTATCAAAGGAACTAAACAAGGCCCAGTGAAAAACATCACCTAGGGGCTAGGGCCTAAGGGATACGATACGACCACTATAGGTTGTTAGTTCTAAAATATTTCACGAAAAAAATAGTAGATTTTCCGTCAGATCAAATCTTTAGATACATGCATAAAACATTAAATATAGATAAAAAAATAAAACTAATTACACAATTTAGATAAAATTCACGAGACGAATTTTTTAAACCTAATTAAACTATAATTAGCTACTAATTACTAAATAACAATGAAAAGTGCTATAGTCACATTTCGCGAAATATTTCAGGACCTAAACAAACCCCTAGCAGATTGCTACACGCGAGAGAGAGGACAGGCCGACTGGAGACTCTGGAGTATTATATATTAAGATAGGGTGTGTTTAGATGGAAAAGTTGGGGTGAAAAGTTACTGTAGCACTTTTCGTTGTTATTTGGTAAAATTTGTCTAACCATGGATTAATTAGACTCAAAAGATTCGTCTCGAACTTTACAGACAAACTATGTAATTAGTTTGTTTTTTTACCTATATTTAATGTTTTATGTATGTGTTTAAAGATTTGATGTGATGAGTGGAAGAGGAAATATTTTGGGTTCCTGTAGGAAGTGAACGCGGCCATAGTGTGTTCTACTAGGCACCAACCAACTGATGGGATCGGATCGGAGACCGGTTCAGCCACGCACCGTGATGCACGGTACTTTCCTCCATG
Organism: Saccharum spontaneum; assembly: GCA_022457205.1. Lineage (NCBI taxonomy): Eukaryota > Viridiplantae > Streptophyta > Magnoliopsida > Poales > Poaceae > Saccharum > Saccharum spontaneum. The sequence goes on along the minus strand of CM039592.1, from coordinate 17,826,917 downwards.
AAGAGAGGACTGAATCACTGACCGGTACGGTGAGAGCATGCACATGCATGTTCCGCCCGGCCGGCAGCAAACTAAAGCCGGTGGTCAACTCAACTGGAACGCAGGCAGCACTGAATGTCTGAATCAAAGAGCACTGTGTGAACGCCGCCTAATTTCCTGCCGAAACGACGACGACTAACTTTTTATTTGAGCTAGCGAGGATTATATATGAGAAACGACGACGACTAGCTTTAATTTCCATGCATTACGCGCCACTAGGTTAGTTAGTGCATGCTAATAGCGACAGTTTCCAGAAATCTTTTACTGATCAAGGATCCAAAACGAGCCACGATTGCATTGACGGCACGACGGCCAAGTTACGTACCGGTCGTCCACCGATCGGAGTACTCGTCTACACTCTTCCATTGCAGCTAGCTAGCGGTCTGCGGTCGACGTGAGGTTCACACTTTTCAGCCATTACGACCAAGTCGCTCACGGCGGTATGTATGGATCGGATTCATGCATGCGTTATGTAAGCATGATCTAATCCGGACGTAATTAGGCGTACGCGGGGATCTGGATTCTGACAAGTCGCTTGGTGATGGAACCACAAATGGTTCCAGCAAATGCATGGATGCCTGCACACGCGCACCACCCAGCTAGTCAGCACAATCATGACCACGCTACATTTTGCAGCAAAATGCCATTTTTGGGACATAGTACTCCACAAGACCCGGTTTGTAGATTCAGCCGTGCAGTGCATAACACGGAATTCTCAATTAATGTTTTGCATACCAAACTTCTACTCCCTTTTTTAAAAGGGTGTTGTCCGTTTTTAACTTAAACTATATAACTTACATCATAGCCCGATTTTCAATTATGAACTATTCCTTCAACTAGCCAAATCAGACAATTTTTTATATCTGGCAGGTCCAAAAGTGAATTTCAAATTTTTAAAAATAATAAAAATCGGGTTAATCTCTAAAATATTCATAACTAATTTGTTTTAAAATAAGAAAATATAAAACTAGTGCTGTTTTTTGTCTAACTGTTTGTGATTTATTTGGAGTTATTTGAATCTTATTTATTTCTGTTCCTTTTGGTTTATTGCTTATAGCCGTGCTCATTATTTATTTCAGTTATCATTTTATACCATATCAAACTTAGAGATCTATCAAGAGGATTTGTATGATGCGCTTTTGCTCCCGCGTTCGAGGAAACCCAACGGGGAAGAAGACGATGGAAGAATCTGGATAGAATATTATGTATTTTTTATTTCAAAATTTTTTATGTGTAATTTGGGGATATACTGTGCCAAGATTTATTATAAGCCCCCCTTCTCCTCGAAAAAAGAGGATTTATCTGATTATTCCTTGTGGTGGAACCTGTCCACCCGGATTCAAGTTTTCGACATGGCACGGGTGTTCGCATTTTCCTGGATTTATTTCAGGATTTACCGGCGCTATGCTTTCAGTGGTAGGCGATATCCCCGTCGACAGCGAGGCGCTTATGGTGACTTCGTCAATCTTGTGAACGGCCCGCTTAGTTCTTCGGAGGAGATCACAGGGGTAAGATTTGTGTATATGTATTCATAAGATTGAGTGTGCATACGTTGTGAGTGTTTACGTTGTACTGTCTGATTTAAAAAAACCTACACGCAAAGAGGTTCAGACACTAGTAATTTTAAATTACTGAGTGGAAGCAGTACACCCATTATTTGGACGAATCTCTCCTGCGTCTGAAGATTAGTTGGAGCAGCTTTCATGTGGCACTTTCATTGCATTGTGAAAGGGTCTGTAACCTAGGCCTGTTTAGTTCTCCAAAGGACTTAAAAAATTTTACACAATATCCATCACATCAAATCTTTAGATGTATGTATGGATCATTAAATATAGATAAAAAATAATTAATTGTACAGTTTGTCTATAAATATCGAGACAAATCTTTTGAGCCTAATTAATCTATGGTTGGACAAATTTTATCAAATAACAACAAAAGTGCTACAGAATTTTTTTTCTAAAAATTTTTAGGATCTAAACAAGGCCCTGGTTGCATGGTCACAGGAACACCAAGGGATTCTCTCGTCGGTTTAGAAAACACCGTACCGCTCGTCGTCTTTTGTTCAGCGAGATGCACGTGGCCGTAGGCACGACTTCTGGGCGTTGTTTAGATCACCAACTCGGAGTGGCTAATTTTGCACAGTACCACTCTCGAGTACTGTAGCACTTTTATTTTTTTAATAATTGTTCAAATCTTGATTAATTAGGTTTAAAATGTTCGTCTCGCAAAGTACAACAAAACTGTGTAATTAGTTTTTCATTTCATCTATATTTAGTACTCCATGTATGTGCCGGCATTTTGATGTGATGGGAAATCTTCTTTTTATATAGTAAAATTTAGAGGTGAATTCTGAAATCTAAACAGAACCCTGGATCCTCGATGGCACGTCTAGAGCAGCCAACCTTCAGGGTATTTCTCAGTCTGCGTGTGAGAAGTTTTGCAATGCCGCGGGAGCTGTCTTTTCCTGTGGATAGAGTTTTTTTTTATGTCGCACTTTCATAACATCAGTGCTGGAAATGATACCTGCAAAAATACTTACTCTGTCCGGTAAAGTTTGACGGAGGATAAATACCTCCATTACCCCTATGCTGATTTGGCATGGGTAAAGCACCATCGCACCACCATGACATCTCGTTCGGCTGGCTGGTAGCTGGTAGCTGGTACTGACTTGTTATGAGAGAAAAATTATTATTGGCTGATAGATGACTGGTGGCTAATGCTGATTTAATATGAAAGAAAAGCACTGCTGGCTGGCTGGCAGCCAGCCAGCCAATCGGTGAAATCTCTCTATTTTTTCGCTTCCTTCTGACGGAAAGAGTAGAAGAGCAGGGAATGAATGGACCGATGGGACGTAAGCCTCGGATACCTGTCAGTGGGTTTGAAAGGATCAAGATGCCCAAGAGAGGGGTGAATTGGGCTTTTCTAAAAATTAATTGCAAGAATTAAATCCTACAAGCCGGAATTCACCCCTAGTGCCTACTTGTGTTCATAGAGATTCTACCAGTAAAAGTTTTACACCCTAGTTTTCAATCCTAGTCTAGCATGACAATTCTAGGAAAGTAAATCAAGCAATGAAAGTAAATACGAGAAAGTAAATGCTTGAAAGTAAGGGCAAGGAATACGGCGATGTTCTTCCCGAGGTATCAGAGAGTCGCCACTCCCCACTAGTCCTCGTTGGAGCACCCGCGCAAGGGTGTAGCTCCCCCTTGATCCACGCAAGGATCAAGTGCTCTCTACGGGCTGATTCTTTGACACTCCATCGCGGTGAATCGCCCAAAACCGCTCACAAGATGAGTTGGGTCATCCACAAGCTCCGCCGGATAATCGCCAAACTCCCAATCACCACCAAGCCGTGTAGGTGATGGCGATCACCAAGAGTAACAAGTTAGAACTCTCACTTGACCACAACAAGCCTAATGAGAAGATGAATGCACACTTGCTACTTTCTAATCACTAGTGAGGGACTCTCAAGCTTTGATTCTCAAAACACACTCCTCACTAGAGCTCTTGCACTCCCTTGCACTCCAAAGGTATTTCTCAGCTGAACAAATGAGCAAGAGACCTCTAAAAAAGGTGGTGGGGATGTATTTATACACCCCACAGTCAAATCCAACCGTTACCTGCCAACTCAGCAAAATACGAGGTGATCGGACGCGCCGGTCGAAGTGACCGGACGCGTCGGTCGCTCGTAACGGTCGAAAACCTGAAATAACGGCTGAGTGACCGGACGCGCCGATCAGGGGTGACCGGACGCGTCCGATCGTGCAGGGAGCTTACTGTACTCTGACCTGACGCGCGACCGTGTCCGATTAGTGATGACCGGACGCGTCCGGTCGTCAGAGTGCCTTACTGGAACGTGACCGGACGCGCCGATCACACCCCAGTCGCGTCCGATTAGGTGATTTCTCTCAAGTGACACGTGTCAGCCTGAACACCGCGTCTGGTCCTCGCAGGGACCGCGTCCGGTCGTCAGAGCTGAGACATAGTAGTGGTTTAGAACTGACCGGACGCGTCCGGTCATACCAGACACCGCGTCCGGTCAAGGGAAAACATCTCTAAACACTCTGAAACGCGACGCAACTTGAACCAAGTTGCTTCCAACTGAACTTTGAGATATTCTAGAGCTACCTAGTGCTAAGTTTGACAAGTGTGCACCACACCTAAACATAAGACCCACCTAGGTCAAGCTACTCGCTCATGCCCCTCTTTATAGTATGGCCAAAGAAAAAAAGCGAAGATCCTAACGACTATTCCGAATGTAACTCAACACCGTGACATCCGGAACTAACCGTCCTTAATCTTGATGTCAATCCTTTGAAAACCGAAATGATTTCCATCAAGGGACATGAATACCATAGTGCCCAAAGCAGTTATCAACTCCATGACCTAACTTACCAAAGTTTCTGCAAAACACATGTTAGTCATTGTAATAAAGTGTTGTCATCAATTGCCGAAACCAACTCTCGGGGCCTAGATGCTTTCAATCTCCCCCTTTTTGGTGATTGATGACAACACTAAGATTCAGAAGATAAGAGTTGAGGTTTTCGAACATGCTTGGTTCACATAAGCAAAAAAGCAATAAGCACAAGGGGTTAGGAATTGCTTATGTGCCCCAAGCCAAAAGAGCGTACTCATAAGATGAAACATAGAGCGTTAGTACACATAAAGACATAGCTCAAAAGAAATCGGAGTAAGGCACGGAAGCACAACCTTATGAGTTATAACCAACCAAGTGACATGATTTAAAACGGTGACTAGATAGACCACATAGACTCAAAGTATCTCACACGACCACATGTCACAAGATGCAAGTACTGGAATGTAAACATGATGCATGAATGTAGCACACAAATAAAAACGAAAACCCTCTATCAAAACTCCCCCTGAATCTACTCTCTCTCCCCCTTTGGCATCAACCGCCAAAAACTAATCTAAGGATCTGACGTGGGAACAGACGGAGTCGAGTCGGGTGCCGAGGAGCGCGGAGTGATCACAAACTGAGATGTGTCTTCCTCGGAGTCGGAGCTGTTAGGCTGACCCTTTGAAGAAGCACGCGGCTGTGAAGCGGTCTGGGTCTGAATAACAGGAACAGGTACTGACGAAGAAGTAGCAACCAGTGGAGCAGTTTATGTGACCTGAGCCTGAAGTGAGCCAACAGCTGGAGGATCTGTTGAGGCAACTGACGAAGGTACAGTCTCTGTAGTGCCCATCCCTGTCACAGGAGGAACAGCTGCCTCTGAAGCGGACAACCCTGAAGAAGTAGCTAGAGTAGTGTGCGAGGGCGTCGGCTGACCAGTCAACTCGCTGTAGGTGGCACTCAAATCAGCAAACGGTGTGCCTGTCAGTAGGTGAGGGCGAGGCTGGTCTGAATGAGTGAACCCCGTCTGAATAGGCGTGTAACTCAGGGACTGGAACGACTGAGGAACCTGCTGCTGTGGAGAGGTGAACTGAAAGCTCGGCTGTCCCTGACTCGAAGGTCCACTAGACTGTAAAGCTGGAGTCAGGACAGATACAGATGGAGGAACCCCAACTGTGACCAAGTGACGCAGGAGCTCAAAGTACTGCTGCTGGCTTGCTGCATGTTGTCGCTGCATCTCGTACTGCTGACGTTGTATCTCGACCAGCTGACGCTGTATCTCAAGCTGCTGTCTCTGGAACTCGTCCTGTCGAGTCTGTATCTGAGCAAAAGCGGCAGCAGTGTCCTGAGCCTGTCTCTGTAGCTGAAGCTCATGTCTCTCCTATGCCTAAGTCAGTCTCTCAAGAATAGCCACCATGGCTGGGTCTGAGCGGGAGGCTGAACTAGAGCCACCGGCCTCGTGGTCGTGAGGCCGAGGAGACCGATACCTGGGGATGGGCTGATAATCCTCATCAGTGCTGTCAGAGACCTCATCCTCAGCTGGATCAGCAGGCTGAGCATCTAGATCTGCAAGCTCTGCCTCAGCAAGACCCTCAACGGTCGCGTCCTGCTCAGCCTCTGTCTCTGGCACCTCAGGTCTCTCTCGTTGTCCTGGCACTGGGGCCTGCTCTCTTGGTGACAGAAGCCCATAGCTGACGAATATCATACTCTGGAAAGGTAGTGGTGGTGTCTGATATCTCAGCTCTAATCTCAAAAGGTAGCTCAAGTGAAGATCTGATGATGAAGCATATCAAATGAGTATAGGGCAGCTGACGGTGTCCCTTGAAGCCTTCTGCCAAGGTGTCCTCCATCTCACATAGCATAAGATCCCATATATCAAACGGTGTTTGTGAGAGAAGGTGGTGTACAACCCACAACTGCATCCGGGTCAGTCCCTCTCTGTAGCCCAGCCTAGGAAGAAGAGTGCGTCTGACAATAGCATCCAAGACTCTGGCAAGAGGTGTCAAGCTGGCGGGTGTGCGACGAGACCCTTCGCCAAAAGGCTCACGAAAGCAGGGTCGGATCAGATCAGTAGGAGGCACAGTCCCGCCGTGAGGGCGTCTAGAAGGAGCAGTCTGACCAAAGCACAGCTGATGTATCTTCGTCTCTGAAGCTGGGAGTCTGAGAATCTCCCGCACTCTGGTGCTGTATAGTCTGCGGTCACGGCCACAGAATGCAAAGTGAATGAACTCATGTGCCAGATCAATCCATAGTGAGGCATAGAACTCCTTGACCCAAGTGCCACAGTAGGCTCATGTCCGTCCAAGAAAATCAGATAAGCCTGGAAGAAAGTACAGGTGCGGACGAAGCTGCTCACCCACTACCTCAACAAGAGTCTCAATACGACAGACCCTCTGTGGTCGAAAAGCAATCCCACTGTCGACATATGCTCTGTAGAAATCCTCCTGTAGAGGTGTATAGAATCCCTCTGACGCTCTGAAATCCCTCACAGGTGGGAATCACCGGCTGACCTCAACGAACCTCAGGGCTTGCACCTGACGTGCTGTAGCTCCCCTCAAGTCAAAGTGCTCGACTGGGGGCGAACCTCGAGCCCTGGGAGGTGGACGTCCTCCACGACGCTGGCCCTCTGGCCTAGGAGTCACCTGAGCTCGCGTACGTGCGGAGCGACGACGCGGTGGAGTCTGGACTGGTTGCTCCTCTGTCTCCTCTGGTGCCTCTGCAGGTGGATCAACTAACATAGCCTCTGCATCCTCTGTCCCCTCTGTGCCCTCTGTGGCCTCTGTACCAAGCTGTCAACCTTCAAGATGAAAGCGACGCTCGCCAATGCGAATACCACTGCTCCTGCCTCCCCTCTCTGCCTGCTCTGCTACATCAGCAACTGCCTGAGCAATCTCTGCATCAGTAAGAGTCTTCTTCTTCTTTCTGGCCATAACCTTTATGCGCTTACCACGCGCAACCTCAGACAGACGAGGAGGACTCTCGTCCCAGTCACTAAGAGCACCCCCGGCGTTCTTGCAGCGAACCATACTGACGACTGTCGGAAACCTCTGAAAGATGATGTACTGTCACTCAAGAGACTTGGCCTTAATCCGTATCCGTAGGCTTGGCCTCGGATTAAAGCACTGAACTGTAGTCACCCCGACACACCGACAAACTCGCTGAAAGGACGGAATAGAAGGATCTACTATAAGCAACATATATAATCTAAAAGGTATGAAACCCTAAGGATAGCAAGCATATAAGATAAGATGTGAATCGAACAGCGATAGTTACCTCGGATCGACGAGAAACTGGTGACGAGATGAGATGACCTAGTTCACGAGATTTCCCGAAAACACCGGATGAGCGCTGATTTGCCGAAACAAGAGATAGTTAGAATTTCAAGAACAACATTACGGCAAACCCTAAGGGGTAGGTTAGGGTCACGCGAAGAAACCTCACGGAGAATACGTCACGCGAAGGAGCCTCGACGACGAACGGCCGAAACGAAATTGCGCGAACCCTAGGGTTAGGGTTAGGGCAAAAACGTGAGGTGAACACGGTGGCCGATCGGAGGACGATTTGGTGGCTGGCGCAGGAGGCACCGACGGCGTGGCTAGGGAGCGGCGGCGTGGCGACGCGAGGCAGCAGGCAGCGGCGGTGCAGGGTCACGACGGCACGCAGTAGCTCGGCGCGGCGGCGTGAGGTAGTGCGGCGCGGGCGAGGCAGCGCTGCGCGGGCAGGGGCAGTGCGACAGCGCGCGGCGGAGGAGGATGGCGAGCAGCGGTGGAGATGGCGCGGCGGCGCTTCGGCGAGTTAGGGCAGAGTTCGGTGAGAACGGGCGCGGCGCGGGCGGCGGATGGAAAAAATAGATCGAAGACGAAAGCTTATATGAGAACTCAGATCCGCTCGGCGCACACTGACCGGACGCGGTGGTCGAATGACCGGACGCGGTGGTGCAGCGTCCGGTCACACTCCAGTAAGCTCCTGGAGCGACCGGACGCGTCCGGTTAGGGCTGACCGGACGCGGACAGAGTCCGGTCGAGGGTCATCCGGGAAATTCATCGCGCATGACCGGACGCGGTGGTGGTTACCGGGACCGGACGCGGTGGTCAACAACTACGCGTCCGGTGCAGCGTCCGGTCACAAGGTCAAGAGAAAGTCTTCCGGGTGACCGGACGCGCTGGTGGTCGCCGGGACCGGACGCGGTGGTGAAGCATCACTGCGTCCGGTGCAGCGTCCGGTCACTGTTTTTCGCCTTTCTTCAAACCGATCTTCGACGCGACTTCTCCCAATCAAGTTCCAATTCAAAGAGACTCAAATAAACACCAATTGGAACCTGATATGAGTGACCTCACTCAAACCCTCAAGTTTTTCAAAATAGTTTGCCTTAGGCTAGTATTGTTTTTAGGAAAATAAGCAATAAACACCCGAGGACCAACGTATGGCCATGCAATAAAGTTTGTGAACCCTTAAAAGCGTCAAATGCTCTCTCTATCCATGGAGGAACACAGAGGTTGCTCAAAGCCAAACCGAAAAGAAACGACAAAGCAACAACCATGCATATGCAATGCAATACAAGTAAGTAAAGCTAGGTTGCTTGTCAAGTTTGATCCACGGTTAGGCTTCTTCACACCTCCAAAGGAGGGTTATCATAACCGTGTTGGACAAGCCCTAGATGCATTGCGGGAAATTTAAACATGACTTATAATACAATGCAATGCAAGGGACAACACAAGCTCATTTTTTAAAGTTACTAGAGTCAACCACATTAAGTTCACTTCTCAACCTACAAAAAGTAGCCTCACCTAAGGGTTTTGTGAAGATATCTGCTAATTGATTTTCGCTTCTTACACCTTCTAGTGATATATCATTTTTAGCAACATGATCTCTTAGAAAGTGGTGGTGGATATTAATGTGCTTGGTGCGAGAGTGTTGTACCGGATTATTAGCAATTTTAACGGCACTTTCATTATCACATAAAAGTGGCACCTTTTCAAGAACAACTCCATAGTCTAGGAGGGTTTGTTTCATGTATAAGATTTGTGCACAACAAGCCCCCGCGGCAATGTATTCCGCCTCGGCGGTGGACAAAGCCACACTATTTTGCTTTTTAGATGCCCAAGATACTAAAGACCTCCCAAGCAAATGGCACCCTCCGGCTGTGCTTTTTCTATCAATTTTGCAACCGGCATAATCCGAATCGGAATAGCCAACTAGTTGGAATCTAGCTCCTTTGGGATACTAAAGACCAATGCTTGGGGTGTGCTTAAGATATCTTAAAATTCTTTTTACGGCACTTAAGTGAGGTTCTTTAGGGCACGCTTGAAAGCGAGCACACATGCACACACTAAACATGATATCGGACCTAGATGCGGTAAGGTACAACAAACTACCAATCATAGAACGGTAGAGAGTTTGATCAACCGGTTTACCTCCCTCATCTAGGTCGAGATGTCCATTAGATGGCATTGGGGTCTTGATTGGTTTGCATTCTTCCATCTTGAATCTCTTGAGAAGATTCTTAGTATACTTTTCTTGAGAGATGAAAATCCCTTCTCTCATTTGTTTAACTTGAAAACCAAGAAAGAATGTGAGCTCACCAATCATAGACATCTCGAACTCCTTCGACATCAATTCACCAAATTCCTTGCAATATTCTTCATTTGTTGATCCGAAGATGATATCAACATAAACTTGACAAATGAAGATCTCCCTATTAAGCTTCTTGGTGAATAGTGTGGTGTCGACCTTCCCAATGGTGAAGCCCTTCTCAATGAGGAAGTCTCGGAGGCGCTCATACCACGCTCTAGGGGCTTGCTTGAGCCCATATAGCGCCTTGGACAACCTATAAACATGATTAGGATATCTAGGGTCTTCAAACCTGGGAGGTTGATTAACATAGACTGGTTCATTTATGAAGCCATTTAAAAATGCACTTTTCATATTCATTTGATATAGTTTCATATCATGATGTGATGCATATGCAAGGAGGATACGAATGGCTTCAAGTCTTGCAACGGGTGCAAAGGTCTCTCCAAAATCAAGACCTTCAACTTGAGAGAACCCCTTTGCAACTAGTCTTGCCTTGTTCCTCACTACTATGCCTTGGTCATCTTACTTGTTGAGGAACACCCATTTGGTTCCAATGACTCTTGCACCTTTTGGATGCTCTTCAAGTGTCCACACTTGATTGCGGGTGAAGTTGTTCAATTCTTCATCCATAGCATTCACCCAATCCGGATCTTGAAGAGCTTCTTCTACATTCTTAGGTTCAACACAAGAGACAAAAGAGTGATGTTCAACAAAAGAAGCAAGCTTTTGAGATCGAGTCATTACTCCCTTAGTAGGACTCCCTATGATGAGATCTTGTGGATGTGCTTGAAATAGAGGTGAGGTTCTTCTATCAACCACTTGAGGAGGAGGATGGGGAGCATCAACATCTTGAGCTTGTGCCTCGGCTTGTTCATGAGAGACATGAGTGTCTTCATTTTCAACTCTCTCATTTTTGTCATCATCTTGAGGCACATGTGATGAAGATGGTGGATCAACAATTTATACATCGTCTTCATCATCTTTTGGCTTGATGTCTTCCACCGGCATGTTCTTCATTGCCTCCCTCAAGGGTTCATCACCTATATCATCACAATTCTCAATTGCTCCTTGGGAGCCGTTAGATTCATCAAATTCCACATCACATGTTTCTTCAACCAAACCGGCGGCATGGTTAAATACTCTATATGCTTTGGACTTTGATGAGTAACCAACAAGAAAACCAATATCACAACGTCTTTGAAACTTCCCTAGGTGTTGACGCTTCTTGTAGATGTAGCATTTGCAACCAAACACCCGAAAGAATGAGACGTCCGGCTTTTTCCCATTTAGCAACTCATAGGGGGTCTTGCCAAGAAACTTTTGTAGGAAGAGGCAATTTGAAGCATAGCATGCGGTGTTGATTGCCTCGGCCCACAACTTCTCCGGAGTGTTGTACTCATCTAACATTGTTCTTGCAAGGGTGATCAAAATCCGGTTCTTTCTCTCAACTACACCATTTTGTTGAGGAGTATATGTTGAAGAGACTTCATGCTTGATTCCAATTTCATCATAATAAGCTTCAATGTTTGTGTTGTCAAACTCTTTTTCATTGTCACTTCTAATCTTCTTTATCTTAACTTCAAATTCATTTTGAGCTCTCTTTGCAAACTTCTTGAAGCAATTTGCCACTTCGGATTTGTCATGAAGGAAGAAGGTCCATGTGTATCTTGAGTAGTCATCCACTATCACAAGACAATAGAGATTTCCACCCAAGCTCTTGTAGATTGTAGGCCCAAACAAATCCATGTGTAGACGTTCTAGCACTCATGAAGTTGACATGTAAGTTTTGGTTGGATGAGTGTTTGTAACTTGTTTGTCCGCTTGACATGTACTACAAGGTTTGTCCTTTTCAAACTTTATATCCTTCAATCCTCTCACTAGTTCTTTCTTCAATAGCTTGTTGAGAGTGTTCATTCCAACATGAGCAAGCCTCCTATGCCAAGGCCATCCAAGTGAGGTCTTGGTGAACAAGCATGTCATCAAGTTTGTATCTTCGGAGGTGAAGTCAACAAGATAAAGATTATTGTATCTAAAACCTTTGAATATCACTTGCTTGTCATCTATCTTTGAAACTACCACTTCATTAGGTGTGAATAAGCATTGGAAGCCAAGGTCACAAAGTTGCCCAACGGATAATAAGTTGAAACTCAATGAAGCAACATAGAGCACATTTGAGAGTGAGTGATCATTTGATATTGCAATCTTGCCTATACCCTTGACTTTGCTCTTTGAATTATCTCCAAATGTGATCTTCTCTTGACATACCCCATTCTCTTCAATGGAGGTGAACATATGAGGATCACCGGTCATATGTTGAGTGCAACCACTATCAATAACCCAATGAGATCCACCGATCTTGTAGTTCACCTACACACAAGAGATCAAGCTTTTTGTTTAGGGACCCACACTTGAGAGGGACCCTTGACTTTCTCAACTAGTGACTTGGCAACCCATATTTTCTTAGGACTATTCTTGTTTGGGGGACCAAGAACATAACTTTCATCTTTCCAATCTTTTCTTAGCATGTAATGAGCATTGAAGGCAAAGGGTCTAGCATGCTTGGGCAAGGGTTATGGTGGTGGGGTATTGCACTCATGAGCAAAATGACCTTCTTGTCCACACTCAACACATCTCTTTGGCTTGGGCTTTGACTTGCTTTGTTGTTGTTGAGCTTTAGCCTTCTTCTCTTGATTTGCCAAATAACCAATGCCACTTCTATCCATCTTCATTACGGTGTTCATGAGTAGCTCACTTTGCAAATATTGGCCTCTTGTGAACTTGGTTAGGCCGGTCTTGAGATGCTCTTTCTCTTGCTTGAGCTTTTTGTTTTCTTCAATAAGTGACTCATTTGTTGTTTGCTTCTCAAGAGCCATCAACCCTTTTAGCTTCTTGTTCTCATTTGCAAGCTTCTCATTTTCACTCTTGATCTTGGCATAATCATCATAGTTGTTTGACTCAACCACACTCTTGCCTTTGCTACTAGAACCTTGCTCAATGTTTTCAATGATCAAGTCATCACATGATGTAGCAATATCAAACTTAACAAATTTGTTAGTAACATCATGTGTCTCAAGAGAAAGTTCATTAGCAACCACAAGACTATCATAGTCAATTTTCAATGTAGTATATTTGTCTTTTAGAGAGTTATGCCTAGTGATGAGCTCATCATGCTTCTTCTCAAGTTTATCATGTTGATCTCTAAGCTCTTTGTTAGAAGTTTTGAGCTCCTTGAGAGTGGAAGACATAATTTTATTTTGATCTTTGAGCTCACCACTAGCCTTTTGTGCACTTTCAAGCTTGGATAAGAGTGATTCATTTTCATTTTGAAGTTCATCATTTTTATTTCTAGTTCTTCTTATGACTTTAGTGTATTTGTTCAATAATTTTACAAGTTCATCATAAGAAGGTGCGTCATATTCATCATCACTATCACTATCATCATCATCATCACTATCATGGTTTTGTACCTTTCGTTCACCCTTGGCCATAAGGCATAGGTGAGTAGTGGACGACGATGGTGAAGGTGGCGGTGAAGGTGGTGATGAAGATGTCGGTGAAGATGATGGCCCCATCACAAATGCGGCAACCTTCTCTTTCTCATCATCGCTTTCATCACCGGAGGACTCATAAGATGATTCAATGTCGGTGAGCCAATCACCAACAATGTATGCTTTTCCTTCCTTCTTCTTCTTGTGGAACTCTTTCTTCTTGCCATCCTTCTTATTGTATGGCTTGTTTTTCTTCTTCTCTTCTTCATCATCACTTGAATCATTCTTCTTGCCCTTGTTCTTGTTCTTGTACTTGTCTTTTGGAGGTCTAGGGCATTGATGAGCTTAGTGGCTAAGTTCACCATAATTATAGCAATCCATCTCCGAGATTGGCTTCCTTTTGCTACTTGTGAAGAATTTCTTTTTCTTGCCATCGAACTTGATGCCACTCTTGTTGAGCTTCTTTAGCATCTTGGTGGTCTTCCTCACCATGAGTGCAAGTGATGCATCATCAATATCACTTTCACTTGAGCTCTCTTGCACCATCATTGCTTGGCCCTTCTTCTTCTTCTTCTTGTCATGGCTAGCTTTGAAGGCCAAGTCTTTCTTCTTGGAAGATGATGAGCCCTCTTCTGGAGTGATGTGCATGTACATCTCATGTGCATTGATCTTCCCCAATACTTGTGTCGGTGTTACGGTGAAGAGATCACTTTGGTGAAGCACGGTGACAATGTGACCATACTTCTCAATGGGAAGAACACTCAAGGTCTTCCTTGCAACATCCGATTGGCTCATTTGGGTGAGCCCAAGAGCATTGAGGTCCTCTACAAGAACATTCAATCGAGTGTACATGTCATTAGCACTTTCTTTGGGAAGCATCTCAAAAGAATTGATTTTCTTTAAAGCAATATGATAGCGTTCCTCACGCTCACTCTTAGTTCCCTCATGGAGAGCATATAGATTTTTCCACAATTCATGAGTGTTCTTTGCATTACGCACATGATTGAAGATATCCTTGCCTAAGCCCCGGTATAGTACATTTTTGGCCTTTGCATTCCACCGGTCGTACTTCTCCTCGTCACCACTTAGGTTGGCGGGATCCTTGATAGCGGGAAGCCCTTGGGTTGCGGCTCTAAGACACCCAACATCTATGGCTTCGAGGTACGCCTCCATACGGATTTTTCAATATGGAAAATCATCCCCCTCAAAGGTGGAAGGTGGTCCTTCCCCGTTAGACATCTTGCTCTAGGCGGTAAAGCTTAAAATAGGAGCAACTCGGCTCCGATACCAATTGAAAGGATCAAGATGCCTAAGAGAGGGGGTGAATTGGGCTTTTCTAAAAATTAATTGCAAGAATTAAATCCTACAAGCCGGAATTCACCCCTAGTGCCTACTTGTTTTCCTAGAGATTCTACCGGTAAAAGTTTTGCACCCTAGTTTCCAATCCTAGTCTAGCATGGTAATTCTAGAAAAGTAAATCAAGCAATGAAAGTAAATACGAGAAAGTAAATGCTTGAAAGTAAGGGCAAGGAATACGGCGATGTTTTCCTGAGGTATCGGAGAGTCGCCACTCCCCACTAGTCCTCGTTGGAGCACCCGCGCAAGGGTGTAGCTCCCCCTTGATCCGCGCAAGGATCAAGTGCTCTCTATGGGCTGATTCTTCGACACTACGTCGCGGTGAATCGCCCAAAACCGCTCACAAGATGAGTTGGGTCATCCACAAGCTCCGCCGGATGATCACCAAACTCCCTATCACCACCAAGCCGTCTAGGTGATGGCGATCACCAAGAGTAACAAGCTAGAACTCTCACTTGACCACAACAAGCCTAATGAGAAGATGGATGCACACTTGCTACTCTCTAATCACTAGTGAGAGACTCTCAAGCTTTGATTCTCAAAACACACTCCTCACTAGAGCTCTTGCACTCCCTTGCACTCCAAAGGTGTTTCTCAGCTGAACAAATGAGCAAGAGACCTCTAAAAGAGGTGGTGGGGATGTATTTATACACCCTACAGTCAAATCCAACCGTTACCTGCCAACTCAGCAAAATACGAGGTGACCGGACGCGCCGGTCGAAGTCACCGGACGCGCCGGTCGCTCGTAACGGTTGAAAACCTGAAATAACGACTGAGTGACCGAACGCGCCGATCAGGGATGACCGGACGCATCCGATCGTGCAGGGAGCTTACTGTACTCTGACCTGACGCGCGACCGCGTCCGATTAGTGATGACCAGACGCGTCCGGTCGTCAGAGTGCCTTACTGGAACGTGACCGGACGCGCCGATCACACCCCAGTCACATCCGATTAGGTGATTTCCCTCAAGTGACACGTGTCAGCCTGAACACCGCGTCCGGTCCTCGCAGGGACCGCGTCCGGTCGTCAGAGCTGAGACACAGTAGCGGTTTAGAACTGACCGGACGCGTCCGGTCATACCAGACATCGCGTCCGGTCAAGGGAAAACGTCTCTAAACACTCCGAAACACGACGCAACTTGAACCAAGTTGCTTCCAACTGAACTTTGAGCTATTCTAGAGCTACCTAGTGCTAAGTTTGACAAGTGTGCACCACACCTAAACATAAGACTCACCTAGGTCAAGGTATTCGCTCATGCCCCCCTTTATAGTACGACCAAAGGAAAAAGCGAAGATCCTAACGACTATTCCGAATGTAACTCAACACCGTGACATCCAAAACTAACCATCCTTAATCTTGATATCAATCCTTTGAAAACCGAAACGATTTCCATCAAGGGGCATGAATACCATAGTGCCCAAAGCAGTTATCAACTCCATGACCTAACTTACCAAAGTTTCTGCAAAACACACGTTAGTCATGGTAATAAAGCGTTGTCATCAATTGCCGAAACCAACTCTCGGGGCCTAGATGCTTTCAGGGTTGTGTTCGGTTGGTCTGAAAATCCAGCCGAAACACTGTTCCAGCTGATTTATGGTGAGAAAAAATATTATTCCGACTTAAAAAACAAGCTGAAAAGTATGGATTATAAGACAAGCGAACAGGGCCATAAAGTCTTCCGTTGAGATAAATTTTAAACGCTACAACGTCCGGACCTTGTTTAGATGGCAAAAAATTTGCCTACTGTAGCACAATCGTTTGTATTTGGTAATTATTGTCTCACCATGGTCTAAGTAGGCTCAAAAGATTCGTCTCCCAAATTACAGACCAAACCATGCAATTAGTTATTTTTTATCTATATTTAATGTTCTTTCATACGTGCAAAGATTTGATGTGATGAAGAATCTTGAAATTTTTAACTTTTCACCTAAACTAAACAAGGCCCATTATTCTGGGACGGAGGGAGTATAGTGGATAGGTACATTAGCGCTAAAGGCCAAACGATGTCCCTGCACTCTGGAAAGGCTGTGTTTAGATGGCGAAATTTTTTGCAAATGCTACTGTAGCATTTTTCATTTTTATTTGGCAATTACTGTCCAATCATGGACTAATTAGGCTTAAAAGATTCGTCTCGTGAATTACAGCTAAACTGTGTAATTAGTTTTATTTTTTTATCTATATTTAATGCTTCATGTATATGTCAAAAGATTCGATGTGATGGAGAATCTTTAAAAAAATTGTAAAATTTTCTAGAACTAAACAAAGCCAAAAAGAAAACACTGTGGGTTAGTTGTAGTACACTAAGAGGAGACGATGAAGGGTGCCAGGGTGTTGAGGCTGTCCGCACTGGGTCTTCCAAAGTCGTCCGCTATCCAAGATCTAGTATCGTTTAGTAAAAAACCCCTGCACTGCATGTCTATCAGGGTCTGCTATCGCGCGCCATCCGCTGAATTTAGCGGGACCGGCCCCACCACGCGAGGAGAGCATGCGCGGGACTGCAAGAAAGGGAAAAGAGAGAGGTGAGAGCATGTTTATGCGGGCCTCACTTTTTCAACACTAAAAAAATGTTATAACTCATATAAAAAACTAAATTAAATTCCGATTACACCATTAAATTCGTTTTAATAAATTCTTCAAAACAAGATCTCATATGGATATATTTAGATAAAGTGACAAGTGGACCCCACGGTAGATAGAGGATGATATAGAAGATGGATGTGTGCGGGAGAATTGAGTATAGAGCAGTGAATTTTGATGACCAGGTCTTTTAAAGAATGAATTTAGAGTACCACGAGCGTAGATAATTCGAGTGTTGACTAGGGTACCGTTTAGATGCCAAAAATTTTGCCAAATTTTTCAGATTTCCCGTCACATCGAATCTTTGGACGCATACATGAAGCATTAAATATAGATAAAAAATAAAACTAATTACACAGTTTAGACGAAATGGACGAGACAAATCTTTTAAGTCTAATTAGACTATGATTGACACTAATTACCAAATAACAACGAAACTACTACCGTTCTATTTTGCGAAAAATTTTGCCAACTAAACGGGCTCTTGTGAAGAGTGAAGACGTCCCAGCAGTGATGTGTGTCAGTAGACAGCCAGCGGCGCAGGCTGGCTCCAGGCAGGTGGAAGTACGGGTCTCTACAGGTAACCCGTGTATTAGGTGCATGATTTAATGAGTACGTACGTACACGTACTGCTCCTGCCTCTCGTGTCCTGTACTACTAATAAGGCAGCGTTTGGATGCCAAAATTTTTGGCAAAACGCTACTGTAGCGTTTTCGTTGTTATTTGGTAAATATTGTCCAATTATGGTCTAATTAGGCTTAAAAGATTTATCTCGTCCATTTCGTCTAAACTATGTAATTAGTTTTATTTTTTATCTATATTTAATACTTCATACATGTGTCTAAAGATTCGATGTGACGGGGAATCTGAAAAATTTTACAAAATTTTTTGGAACTAAACAGCCCCTAAGGCCTTGTTTAGATACCAAAATCATCCCCAAATTTCACTATGCAAAAAGAAGATTCCCCATCACATCAAAATATCGGCACATATATGGAGTACTAAATGTAGATGAAATCAAAAACTAATTGCACAGTTTTGTTCTACTTTGCGAGACGAATATTTTAAGCCTAATTAATCAATGTTTAGACAATTATTACCAAATAAAAATAAAATTGCTACAGTGTGACAGGACATTTACTATGCAAATTTAGCCACCCAAATTTGGCATCTAAACCTGGCCTAATATTGCTGATGCGTTGCATACTCCTTCCAAGGAAAGGAAGCAACCATGGCCATGGCCCAACCAAATGCAAATTAAAAGCTAACCATGCATCTCCCGAACCAAATGCTGCAGCAGAGCCACCAAGGTTTCCCGGCTATTCAATTCCTGCCATATCCGCGTACTGCCGGGCGAGTGGCGACGACCCAGCAGCACTCGTTCTGGGCCTTGGCCTTTTTAATTTTTAAAAAAATTTACAAAATTTTTCAGATTCTCCGTCAAAAAAATTGTCTGAAAAGTATTGTAGCACTTTCGTTTGTATTTAATAATTATTGTCCTATTATGATCTAAGTAGGCTCAAAAAATTTGTCTATCAAATTACAGGCAAACTGTACAACTAGTTATTTTTTATTTACATTTAATATTTCATGCATGCGTGCAAAGATTCGATGTGATAGAGAATCTTGAAAAGTTTTCAACTTTTCACCCAAACTAAACAAGGCCCTAGCTCTTCTCCCGTTACCACGTTCCATAGCCTCCATTTCGATCGCACACTTACAAGACGACGCCGCCAAGCTGCTTAAGGGTTTGCATGTGTTTTGAGAAGAACCTCCGGGTAAACTTCTGCCTCAGTTCTAAAAGAAGTTAGTAGATTCTCATGATTTCAATTGTGTCCTAAAAAATAATATCATTTAAGGTCATGTACACAAAATTACCAGCAACCATTTAGTTAGGCTGTTCAATTCCTGAAATAACCCCTACTATCTATGGTCATTTCACATACCCATATGTCTTAAGGGCTGTTTGGTTTGTGGCCATACATCGCCACACCGCCTGTGGCGTCGCCAAAGCTACGGTGGCAAAGCTGGTGGCGAAACCCGATCGCCACTCCCATCTGTGGCTGCGCCACAAAACTGGTGGCGAGAAAATCAGACGCCACAGGTGTGACGGCGCCCTCTCTCTGTAAAAGTTGTGGCAGCCAAACTTTATGTTACGAAGCAAGCAACAGCCATGATGGGCATGGCAGCCATAGCTTTGGCGTGGCGGACGTGGCTGTAAACCAAACAGGTGCGTCAGACTTGTGGCAGCCTTGTCTTTCTGGTGGCGAACAGCGGCGGGCAACCAAACACCCTCTTAATCTATCGTAAAGTCCCCGTTAGCAATGTGACCTCACTTTTGAATATCACGTAGTAACAAATTTTGCTAATCAACTCACTCAAATCTGACTAAGTGATGCAGCACGTAGGCAGGCAGAGCTGCTGCCGCCGCATCGTCGACAAGCAAGGGCAGCGGCGGCTAGCAAGAGCATGCATCGCATTAAATGCGCGCTTCATCAACGTGGCCAGCCCTCCGCGTCCGCCTACTAGGCATCGATCGATGTGCGGGACCCAGCAGCCAGTGAGGCTTCCACGGCTCCACCCACACCTCACTCCTCATCAGCTAATGCTATCCGTAGTCGTGGTACTCTAAATTCATCTTTTATACATTCTAGTCATTAAGATTCTCTCATCTATATCTAATTCTTCCGCACTCATTCATCCTCTATATCATCATTTATCTACTGTAGGGTTCACTTGTCACTTTATCTAAATATATCCATGTGCGATCTTGTTTTGAAGAATTTATTAAAACAAATTTAATGGTATAATCGAAATTTAATTTGATGTTTTAGTTTATGAGTTATAACATTTTTTTATACGAGAAAAAGTTAGACACGCTCTTCTAGGCACAGTCTCTCTCTTTGCTCGCGCACGGGTGCTCTCTCTAGCGTGAACAGCAACAGCATGGGTCCAGGTGTGCGGTACCAGACACCTGCTACCTCCTCTATGCATAGCGGACGGGAGGCTTTGCAAGACGCGATATCGGACTCGGTTGCATCGCTTTTTTAGAGCCACGAGCTCCTCCAGGACCAGTTTACCGGACGACGGTCTAACTCAGACTACCCGTACTCATGGACCTCTATATTCATCCTCTATACATCTTAATCAGCAAGATTCTCTCCTCTATACTCAATTCTCCCGCACCCATCCATCCTCTATATCATCCTCTATCCACTCTATCCACTGTGGGACCCACTTGTCACTTTATATAAATATATCCATGTGTGATCTAGTTTTGAAGGATTTATTGAGACGAATTTAATGGTGCAATCGAAATTTAATTTGGATTTTTGGTTTGTGAGTTATAGCATTTTTTCTCTTTGTTTAGCTAGTGGGACCCGCCACTATAGAGTATAGAGTAAGCATACTACTCTAAGGGCGTGTTTGGTTTGGTTTTGTTAAAGTTTAACACCCATCACATCAATGTTCCCTCAAATGTATAGAGTACTAAATGTAGACTAATTTGCATGCATGTCGGCACAGATTAGGAGTAATTTACGAGACGAATCTATTAAGCCTAATTAGTCCAAGATTGAAAACTTTTTGTCAAATAAGACAAAAGTGCTACAGTGTTTGTTAAACTTTAACACCCCAAACCAAATACCCCCTAAATATAGAGTGAGAAAAAGAATAGAGTATCGTTTTAGAGTACCCAGTGCAGCAGTTTTTACTATATATTTATACTCAAAAGCTTTAGAGTACCCGTAGAACTACGGGTAGTCTCATGCCGTGGCGGTTCGGCTGGTCACCCGTACGTCTGATTGTCTGAATATGATTGCGTCCGTGCAAGCACGCACGGGCACGAGTACGGCGCGTCACTCAGAGCAAGTATTATAATGGGCGTTTCAGCTGGCGAAATCTAACGTGGCGAGAGAGAAATCCGACGTGGGGCATGAGAGAGAAAAGCGGACGGTTCACTTAGGCACCGTTTGGATGCCAAAATTTTTGGCAAAACGCTACCGTAGCGTTTTCGTTGTTATTTGGTAAATATTGTCCAATCATGGTCTAATTAGGCTTAAAAGATTCGTCTCGTCCATTTCGTCTAAACTGTGTAATTAGTTTTATTTTTTATCTATGTTTAATGCTTCATGCAGGTGTCCAAAGATTCGATGTGACGGGGAATCTGAAAAATTTTACAAAATTTCTTGAAACTAAACAGCCCCTTAGCGTCGGCAAAAAGCGGGCGAGATGCTATGTGGCTGTCTCTCCTCCACTCCCGTGCTTCCATGTTACATAGCAGGCATTAAATATTGTGGGGTATGGCACTAGCTTGGCTGACCTGGAGTCTCTTGCAGCCAGCAGTCGGCGTAGCCATTAGTCTCGCTCTCATGGCATTACGCTGTGTGCGGCCGGGCACTGGAGTATGATATCAAAGGCGTGGCGTGATGCTATGGTTAAGGGGGGCTTGTCTCTAGGATCGATAAGATTTGGTTCAAACCTTATAAACTACCGTCTACAAATATCAGTATCTACCGGTACATCATTTACTTTGAAAATATCAAGTACTCTCTCTAATCCACCAGTTTATAAGGCATTTCACATGAATCGAGAGACAAACTTTATAAACGTTGACGGATAACTTGACGATTAACTTTTAGCTGTTGTAATTCAAACTTAATACTATTAGATTTGTAATCAAATGTACTGCCCAATAATCATAAACTTACTCACTAACAATATGATATAAAATAAAGAAATGGTCAAAGCATGATTTAGAAGACCGTGTCATATTTTACGAGGCCTTATAAACTGGAACCACAGGGAATATTATTGACAGACCGAATAGTAGCATCTTTTAGTTTTTGTAAGCTAAACTTACTGTTACTCATTAGAGGCTCTAAAGCGCTTAAAATGGAGGAGGAATGGGCCCATTGCAATCTATGGCCCTGTTCGCTTGAATTTGAACTTATCAGTCATAATACAGTGCTTTTCTCTCACAATAAATCAGCGAACAGTACTTTTCAGTCTGACTTTTTAGCGAAGCGAACAGGACCGTGCCACACCCACAAAAGGGGAAACTCTTTGATAAATTTGGAGTAAATACCGTGTTGTAGAATTGTAATAGATGACACTTTGTAAGAGTCGCCAAATGCAAACCAAGCAAGGGCCATCACCAAAGATTTTCTTGGCTCTTGGGTCATCCTGCGACCCCGGCCTTAATTGGTGACGTACGCTTCAGGAAGGGTCAATAGTCAATAGACTGAATGAAGCAAAATAAAAGGTGACTAGATGATCATCTGTGTGTCGTGGTTTCTGCCGGTACTCCATTATCGATCGTCTTCCATCCACAAACGTCTGGCGTGTTTGTAGGGAAAAACCAAAGGCTCCCCTTAGTTTGTCCCGTGCGTCCACCGGTGTAACGACGGCCGATAAAAGGCCATGGAGAACGACATGCAAAACTAACGTATGTATGAGCCAATTAAAGACGGCCACCACAGTTCGTTGGCGCGCCATAAAGTGTTGCTGCAGTCACTGCATGCTCATCGATACAGAACTGTGGCATGGTTTAGTTCGGGAAATTTTTTATAAAATGATTGTATCACTTTCGTTATTATTTAATAATTAGTGTCTAATTATAGTTTAATTAGGCTTAAAAGATTTGTCTCGTGAATTTCGTCTAAACTATATAATTAGTTTTATTTTTTTTATCTATATTTAATGATTCATGCTTGCGTCTAAAGATTTGAAGTGACGGAAAATCTTGAAAAATTTTATAAAATTTTGAGAACTAAACAGGCCCTGACGCTAAAAATTGAATTGCCTGTCGATGTTCTTTTTTTTCAAGCTTAAGCCTGCGGCGACGATTTGTTGAACCACGGGGCCCGGCCGTACTTGCCTCCGCTGGATCATGAGGCCCCGTACCATCTCCGCCCTTTTTCTCTAGCTGTCTCAACTGTCCTCGATTAGCAATTCAATGGCCGAAATTAAAGTGATGCGTAGTAGTTATGGGAGGGAGGGAGGCATCCAATCTTATCGTAGTACTACGCCATGTCGCCTTGTGTGTCAGTATGTGTTCTTTTCCCCTCCAAAACATTACAACGGGTATTCTTGGTTCTAAAAAAACATTACCACCTGTACACTTTCAGCTCATATCTGTGGTCGATTTTTTATTTTTAACTCAAGTGCATGTAAATCTCAAAAAAAAAGAGAGGAAAACTAAGTGCATGTAGTATGCTGTTTCTTCACGATCAAAAAATGTGGAGCTATCAAGCTTATAGCATTTCGAAGAGACTTTCTAAATCTCACACTCTGTATCATCATTTGGAGAGCCATTTGTATAAAAATCATTTTATATCTTTTCACTCTCCAACAGTTTTTCTATTTCTCATGCGCACTCGAGAGTGCCATTCTTGTCTTCTATTTTTAGATAGCGAAAAATCCGGAATAGAAGATGACTATATTTAGATGATCATTTAGAGAAGCTGCTGAAGGGTAGTTTTTTTACCAAAATCTCTATTCCTAGCATTTAGAAAGGATATATAGAGTCTCTTGGAGATGCTCTTATACGATGTTAAAAATTTATATTATTTTCTTTGAGCATCTTAATGATCTCAAATGCAACGACTCAAAACTATAAATTTATAAATCCCATCGAGAGCTACAAATTTCATATAGAAAATATCTCCATTTGATACCATATAAGAAAGATATGATTTTTTCAAGGCGACAAACGCCTGCACGCGACTAATATACTGCTGGAATTTAATTTAATTTTTTTAACATCTTATCAACCTTAAATGTAAAAAATCAAAACCATAAATTTGTAAATCCCATCGAGAACTACAACTTTCATATAGAAAGTATCTTCATTTGACACCATATAAGAAAGAGATGATTTTTCCAAGGCGACAAGCTATTTTACGTGATTAATATACTGCTGAAATATTGTTTAATTTTTTTTGAGCATTTTAACGTCCTTAAATGAAAAAACTCAAAACTTGAAAGTTGTAGATCTCGTTGAGTGCTACAATTTTATTTTAGAACGCATCTCCATTTGACACCATATAAGAAAGATAAGATTTTTCCAAAGCGACGAGCGCATGTACGTGATTACATACTGCTGAAACTTTGTTTAATTTTTTTGAGCATCTTAACGACCTCAAATGAAAAAACTTAGAACTAAAAAGTTATAGATCTTGTCAAGAGCTATAATTTTCATGTAAAGATTATCTTCAACCGAGATCATACGAAGAAGATACAATTTTTCTAAGTTATGTCTTGCCATGCCAGTTTGGGTGGCACGACGAGTTTTTCCACGTGGAAATCATTGTCTACTGTGGCAGATCGTGCCACGCCGACGCACGTGGTGTGGCAACGTGTTTTGGTCACGCAGGGCTTAGACGCCACCAAAAAGGGTTAGATTTAAAAATAAAAAAGCATCA
Source organism: Saccharum spontaneum (assembly GCA_022457205.1). Classification (NCBI taxonomy): domain Eukaryota; kingdom Viridiplantae; phylum Streptophyta; class Magnoliopsida; order Poales; family Poaceae; genus Saccharum; species Saccharum spontaneum. Next base: position 17,802,102 of record CM039592.1, on the reverse strand, counting down.
TTTAGAATTTGTTTTTAAAAAAGGTTAAAAATAAAAAAAAATCTATACGTACTACTTGTGATAAGCTCTACGCCTCTACTGACAAAAAGAAAAAAAAACAGATTGCTTGCGGTAAGGCCCGGTTTTTTCTTCCCCCGTCTGGTAGGTATTTTGAGTTGTGAGCAGGCAGTTCGTCATTTGAATTGAGCCCTTGCATCACGGTTGTTGATCCAGATTTTCAGCCGTCCACCCCAAGCATGACTCTGAGCGGTAATCTCTGGATAATACTCCTACTAATTATCACTACTGTAAAAAAAAAAAGGGAACAAGATGCTGGGCCCACCAAGGAGAAGGCCGAGTCAATCCATACGGCATGGAAGCGATCGCCATAGCGACGAGGAGTGGCGCCACCGCCAATAAATAGGCGCCCGGGTCCTCGGCCAACCCCCATCGCCCCCTGCTCATCTGGCTGCACTCCAGTCAGATCAGATAGATCACTAGTAGCCCCGTGGCTTCCCATCTGATCTGGGAGAGTCCCAGCCGATCCTTGAGCCTCCCACTCCCAGGGTAGTACAGGGTACAGGAAGAAGAAGCAGAGGAGATCGACACCTGCTGATCGAGATGGCCGGAGGCGGCGACCACAACTCCCAGACGAACGGAGGTCACGACCAGAGGGCCATGGAGGAGGCCCGGAAGGAGGAGTACGCTGACCAGGGCTGCGCCGCCATGGTCGTCTCCGTCCCATTCATCCAGAAGGTACGGTCAACAGAGATAAGGCACCGAGATCTTATCTGCTAAAAGTAAAACTACTCCGTGTTCCTCGGCTCTTCCCCCGGCCCGGCCGCTACTAATTACTCCCCCCGCTCCCCAATATCAACATTCATCGTGTCTCAGTCAAATTATCCTTCGTTTTCGACCCGGATCTTGACTTTTCCGGTTTGTGCAGCACTGCATTTCATTTCATTTCGTCTTTATTACAATAGGGGCGTGTTTTAAAATAAGGTGGGTTTTTATCTGAAGATCCTACCTTAATTACCGGTAACTAAACGTCGTTTCCTAGTTCAGGTTAGATGGGTATGATGTCGGTGTGCATGCATGGGCCTAATGCCTGTCCTCGTCTTGTCTGCATCTCATGTCATGACAAAACTAAGCTCAAGTCCATCGCAACTGTGCCCGGCGAGCGACGTTAGACCACACATATATACTCACATACATAACACATCCAGAAGAAAACAAGATTTTGGATCATTAATTAATATAAATAATCGTCGGTGGTCGTGGCGGCAGATCATCGCGGAGATCATCGGCACCTACTTCCTGATGTTCGCGGGGTGCGGCGCGGTGACGATCAACGCGAGCAAGAACGGGCAGATCACGTTCCCGGGGGTGGCCATCGTGTGGGGGCTGGCGGTGATGGTGATGGTGTACGCGGTCGGCCACATCTCCGGCGCGCACTTCAACCCGGCCGTCAGCTTCGCGTTCGCCACCAGCGGGCGGTTCCCGTGGCGGCAGCTGCCGGCCTACGTGCTGGCGCAGATGCTGGGCGCCGTGCTCGCGTCGGGCACGCTGCGGCTCATGTTCGGCGGGCGGCACGAGCACTTCCCGGGGACGCTCCCCACGGGGTCCGAGGTGCAGTCGCTCGTCATCGAGATCATCATCACGTTTTACCTCATGTTCGTCATCTCCGGCGTCGCCACAGACAACAGAGCGGTAAGGAGCAGGGAGATGCATGAAGATCGTCTTTTGTTTTTTATTTTTCTTTGGTTTTTTTCATGCTGCAATTAATTGATCGACTGTGCGCAGATCGGGGAGCTGGCAGGGCTGGCCGTGGGCGCAACCATCCTGCTTAACGTGCTCATTGCCGGGTAACTACGTACACTCTTCATGACGTACTATGTACATGGCATGGCCTCAAATACATATTTTCTATACAAATATTGAGTAGCAGTAATTAGTAGGGCATTTGCATGAACTAGCAGCATGCATGACATCAGCCGAGTTGTCACAGGAATAACTTTAAGCTTTTTAACTTTTCACACTGCGTGCACAAAGTGACAAAACTATCGACCAGACAGTATTTTTCCAAGTCAAAAAAGAAACCCCAAATACTACCAAAAGAGAGAATAGAATAGATATACGGCCTCGTTTAGATGCTGAAAAAATTTCAAACCGATAAATAGTATCACTTTCGTCTTGTTTGACAAATATTGTCTAATCGTAGATCAACTAGGCTTAAAAGATTTATCTCGTGATTTCCAACTAAACTGTGTAATTAGTTATTATTTTTAACTATATTTACTACTTCATGTATGGATCAAAGATTGATGTGTTGAAGAAAGAGTGAAAAAATTCTAACTTTTCATATGCATCTAAACAGGCGATAGTAGGGCTTTAATTTGTTGTGGGTGTCTCTGTCGGTAGCAGGGTTTTATGGAGCCATAAAGACCGTCATGTGAGTAGTCATGGCGTACTAGCAGGAGCAGCTGGCAAGCTTTGAGTGTGGTTGGTGAAATACCGGTGCAATGCCATTAATGTGAACGTAATACCACTACTGTCCTGCTGGGCTGCTAGTCTGTCTTGAGTAGGGATGAAAACGGAACAGAAATATTCCGAATTGACCGTTTTCGTTTTCTATATTATGAACCGTTTTTTAACATAAAAAATTGTCAATTTTAATTGGTTTCACAACCATTTTCAATCATTTTTTGTACTCTTTAATTGCTAAATATAGAAATATCCCGAACCGACCGTTTTCGTTTTTCTATATCGTAAATCCGTTTCCGACCGTTTCCGATCGTTTTCATCCTTAGTCTTGAGTGGTAGGCCGCGCATGTGTGTGCAGATGCAAATGCACTCTAACCCTGGATTAGTTCTCAATTCCTACACCTAAATTTCATTATGCAAAAAGAAAATTTTTTATCACATCGAAATGCTGGCACATGCATAGAGTACTAAATATAGATAAAATAAAAAACTAATTACACAGTTTTGTTGTACTTTACGAGACGAATATTTTAAACCTAATTAATTAATGTTTGTATAATTTTTACCAAATAAAAACAAAAGTTACTACAGTACGACATGACGCGTACTGTTTTAAGTTGAGTGCGCCAACTTTGGAACTAAAGACACGGGCTCTCTTGTGAACACTGACCTGCCCAATGGACTCAGCCGCTTCTGACTTGTGTGCAAAGAGTAGTAGCACTAGTTTAGCATCCTATTCCTATCATATAGGGTTTAAAACTGAGTAAGTACTACTTAATTCACTATTAAGCTTTTTTTACTACTACTAGTACAATATTTTTTACTTGTTATTAGTAACAATAATTTTAAACTGATTAAATTTGGAAATGAACTCGTACTTGTACCGCTCTTTTCTTTTCTGATGACTGATTGACTTTCAACCTTCCTATGGTGGAAAAGCTTTTGTTGACGGACCCAAATATATGCCTTGTTGTGTTGTGCTAACAGGCCCGTCTCTGGCGCGTCGATGAACCCGGCCCGGAGCGTGGGCCCTGCGCTGGTGAGCGGGGAGTACCGGTCCATCTGGGTGTACGTGGTGGGCCCCGTGGTGGGGGCCGTGGCCGGGGCGTGGGCCTACAACCTGATCCGCTTCACCAACAAGCCCCTCCGCGAGATCACCAAGAGCACCTCCTTCCTCAAGAGCATGAACAGGATGAACTCCGCCTCCGCCTGATCCACCACCACCATCCATGGCCATGGCCGGCGTGTCCTGTGAAGGGCTACTCTGCTACTGCTAGTAATTTTTTAGTCTACACCTATTCACCTGTGTGTCCGTGTGTGAGAGTATATACAATTCCTGAGTTCGTGTGTGTGTGTGTGGATGGCTGGAAACGTATGGAAAGGGTACCTAGCTACGACGTACTGTGGTTTGTTGGAGCATTCATGGCGATGTGGCACAACCATGCATGTGAGGGAAGAGGACGACTAGCTGCTACGTACTGTGTCTTCGATTCCGGGCAACTCTAGCTGGTTAACTATAGTTGGTCTACCCCGTGAATGTGCTTAATTATAAGCAATTGCTGCATTGTCATGTACGCCGCCTATTTTGTTGACTCAACTTATGTGTCGCTGAGATATGCATCCCTCTGCTTAGCCTCTTTGTTGTCTCATATGTTTATGTTGGCTTAGATTGTGTTGCGTAAGGTATAATGCAGGCTAAGGTGATATAGGCAACCAATCCGACCTGTATCTTCTTCGAGGCTACAAAGAATGATCATATCAGGGTAGATCTATTATCTCTAAACTAAAATTATGTAGAGACCAACATTACCTCGAATCCCTCCCAAGAAAAGAAAACTTTCTCTGGACTATTATTCATGGAGCGGCGGGATTATCTTGCGATGTTGAGTAGCAAGTCTTCACTTAGATCGCCGTCGTCAGGTAAGACCTCGATGGGGATCTCACCGTAAACGATTATATATATATATATATATATATATATATATATATATATATATATATATATATATATATATATATATATATATATATATATATATATATATATATATATATAAAACATTGGCCGCTGGCGGGTTGGTAACGTGTTTGTACAAAGCACAAAGGAGAGCTACGTTCAGCAGCCTCAGTGCCTGTTCTAGAACTCAGAACCAAAGCACCATTACTTGAAGCTTCCCTTGCTGCTTGCTTCAGTTATCAGCAAACAGTTGATGAGTACATTTAGTAAAGTAGCTTGAACGTACAATAATCAAACCAATCATCAACAAAAGCTATGAAAGTGTATCGGTGGTTTTATGGAGGACATAATCACACAATAACTTCGCCACGAAACATGAGGAACTAAACTTTTTTATTGCGTTAATAACCGTGTCCTGATTGACAGCAAACAGTAACTGACAATATTTCGCAGTCAAGAAGATGCCAATATTTTTCGTTTCACATGCTATTTGAACATGTCACTAAAAATCTAGTGCATCACTCCATAACATTTCAGTTCTCAAGTGTGATAACAGAGGGGCAGCAGAATAATCAAAATTAGCAAACTGATTTCTCACAAGCATATTATTCAATACATTATGTGCATGAAGTAAATCAGCTCCTAAACTTAATTCTGTCAAACCACAAGTTGTCCAAACTTCTTATATAGACTTCATCAATTAGTTCACTAGCTAGCAGGGTCGGTCTTGAATTTTTAGGGGCCCAGGGCGAAACAAAATTTTAGGGCCCTTATATACATATGAACCATGAAACTCTTTTGGTTATTTGAGAAAAAACACATGAACGACGTTGTAGCCACCATGACGCACGACTTCAGCAAGGAGATGTTGCGATGGAAGCGTATGTTGCAAGCGTATGTTTCAAGTGTTTCAGACGTTTCAGAGGGCAATTTCATATGGATGTTGTAAAAGTAGATCATTGATGTTGCACATATTGCAAGTGTTTTAGAGGTATGTTGCAATTGTTTCATATGAATGTTGCAAAAGTAGATCAAGGATGTTGCACATATTGCAAGTGTTTCAGAGGTGTTGTTCAAAATATTTCATTTGTTCCAGACGTATGTTGCAAGCATTCTAATCTGGATGTTGCACATGTTTCACATATATGTTGCAAGAATATGTTCCAAATGTTTCAACTGTTTCAGTCTTATGTTGCAGTACATGTTTTCATGGTCACAAGTGTCAAGTGTTTTATCTGATGTTGCATATGTTTCACACATATATTGCAAGTGTGTGTTTTAAATATTTCATTCGTTTCATAGGATGTTGCATTCAAATGTTTCATGTTGCACGTATTTCGTACTATTTGGAGAGTCAATGGGCACAAGGAGTGATGGTGGCACGACACGGACGCCGGAGAATGGGCCACGACGAGCTGGAGACCGGTGGTCGGGGCGCGACGGGGGCGGGATGTGCGTGCGGGACAAGGCGGGCGGCTTCGAATCTAGGCGGACAGGTGAAAGGTCTGAAATGGCTAGAGGGAGGTGAATAGCCTATTTTAAAATTCTACAACAACACTTAAGACAAAATAAGTGGCAAAGCGAGTGTTGCACTAGCCTACTAAAAATGCAAGCCACATATCCACAATTCTAGTTGTTATAATCTCTATATCACACAAAGGCTAAGTTGCTACTCTCTACGACTAGTGAACAAGCTAGCAAAGAATAAAACAACTAGTTACAGTTGTGCTAAACAACTAGCAAGAAAACTGGTTATGATAGGGTACAATTGGTTCCAACTAGCTGCAACTAGTTTCAACTAAGTTAAACCACCAGTGAGAAAACTGGTTACAACAAGCTACAACTGGTTTCGACTAAGTTTAACAATCAGAGAGAAAACTGACTATAGCTAGTTACAACTAGCTGGTACTGGTTTCAGCAAGCTACAACTGGTTACAGAAGGTTACAAAAAGCCTAGGTAAAGAGACTAGAAGCTACCACAGGACAAGTATATCAATGAAATATAATACAAGTGAGGTAGAAATATATACCGCCGTGGCAAGTGGCAATCAATCAATATATCAATAAAATTCTTGGAGACAAGATGATACAAGATTTTTTTCTCTGAGGTTCACTTGCTTACCGGCAAGCTAGTCCCCGTTGTGGCGATTCACCCACTTGGAGGTTTACGAGCTAATAAACATTACACGCCTAACCCGCAACTGGGTGCCACACAACCAACATAAGATGAGGATCACACAAGCCACACGCAATCCACTAGAGTATATTTTGGCTCTCCGCCGGAGAAAAGGTTAAGAACCCCTCACAAATGAAATCCTTGATTGAGGGCGGACACAATCACCAAATCCCCTTACCAATCACCAAATCACCAACCGTCTAGGTGACGACAATCACCAAGAGTAACAAGAAATCCACAATTGCAATCACCACCTAGTGCCACCAAACATGCAACCTCAAATGCACGTACTAGGGTTTCCCTTAAATCCTCTCAAGAATGAGCATCATGCTTGGAAAAGGAGAGGAGAGAGAGGAGATGCTCTTGAAGCTCTTAGACTACCCGCACTCGTCGTACTCTAAATTCATCCTCTAAAAGGAATATTCTGTCCTGGTCATCGAGATTCCATCCTCTATATCAATTTCTCCCGCACCCATCCATACTCTATATCATCCTCTATCCACTGTGGGGCCCACTTGTCAGATATTTTTTTCTTTTTTTTCGCCTTTTTCTCTTTTCTTTTCTTTTCTTTTCTTTTTTCCCTCTCCTCCTTTATCCATTCCACCGCACTGCCCTCCCTCCCCATTCTCTCTCTCGGGCGCGACGGAGGCGGAGGCCCGCGCGGCGGTGCCCCCTTCTCCCTCTCCCCTCCCGGCTCCCTCCACCGGCCCCCTTCTTCTCCCTCTCCCCTCCCGGCTCCCTCCACCGGCGCGGCGTCCATCTCCGAGGGGCTCCGAGGGCGGCGGATCTGCCTCCGGCGGGCGGCGCGCCGGCGGGCCTCCAGCACCAGCGCGCCCGCGTCCGACGGAGATGGCGAGGCGGGCCTCCGGTGGCGGGCGAGCCGCGCGCGGGCGCGGGGACGCCCTCCTCCTCCGGCTCCGGGCGCGAGGCGAGGGCGAGGCAGAGCTTCCTCAGCGGGCGCGTCGAGGCCGTGGTGGGGCGTGGTGGGGCCAGGGCAGGCGTAGCGGATGCACGCTACTCCGCCAAAGATAGCGGACGGAGGCCCCGATGCCGAATGAGCTGGCGACGTAGCGGACGCCGCTGCAGCAGTTTCGTCCGCTATCCGCGCGTAGCGGACGCGGTGCGGATCGTCTTAAGATCAATCACTAGAGCTCGATCTCTCACTTGAATGGAGCACATATGCTTGGGAGTGAGAGAGGAAGAGAGTGTGTTCTCTGTTCCTGGTTCATAGGATACAAGAATGGAGAATGGAACGAAGGAGAGGAAAGGAAGGGAGGCCCCAACAGCTACAGAGCCACGGCAACGGGCAGAAAGCCGCAGCAGCGGCGCAGCCCCAGGCTTGGCCCCACATGGGACCCAGGACTCCGTACGCGCGCTCCCTTTTACAGCTGTGTTTAGTTGTCCTGAAAAGGCTTAAAAGTGTAATGTAGCATGTTTTGGCTTTATTTGGCAAATAGTATCCAACCGTTGACTAATTAGGTTTAAAACGTTCGTCTCGCAAAGTACAACCAAGCTGTACAATTAGTTTTTGATTTCATCTACATTTAGTACTCCATGTATGTATTGCAAGTTTTATGTGACAAAGAATTTTTTTTGCATAGTACTTTTTTTCAGGTAACTAAACACAGCCTATACGTCAAAGCAGCGCCGCGGCCATTTCAATCTGGTGCGGGCCCCACGGCAGGAGCGGTGCCCCTTCTCAGCGTCGACGCGCGAGCAGCGAGCGCTCCCTTAGCCAGTCGCAGGCTTCCACGCGGCACAGCGCAAGCGGCAGCGGCTTCCCAGGCCCTCGGCCACCGCGCTCACCGTTCACACAAGCGTATGCACCTCCTTTCCACTGTTGCATGGACCCCAAGGCACCCTTTGGATGCCAAAATTTTTGGCAAAACGCTACTGTAGCGTTTTCGTTGTTATTTGACAAATATTGTCCAATCATGGTCTAATTAGGCTTAAAAGATTCGTCTCGTCCATTTCATCTAAACTGTGTAATTAGTTTTATTTTTTATCTATATGTAATGCTTCATGCATGCGTCCAAAGATTCGATGTAACGGAGAATCTTGAAAAATTTGACATTTTAGGGTGCAACTGAACAGGCCCCAAGCCAGAAATGGGCAGCGGCGCTACTCGGCTTCTGCATGCCTACATGCAGAGCAGCCGGCCACCAACAGTTGCTCCTGGGCCTGCGCGACCCGGTAGCCTAGCTAGTACCACCAGCAGGCCAATGCAACCACAACCATAGCAGAGCCAGCCCAATAAAGCAACAGCAGCAGCATCTCCTTCCAGCTCCTTCCAACTGCTTTCAACTCCTTTCAACTGGACAGCAGTGCACCTTCTATGAATTTCTAGCACCACTTTTCAAGCCTTTTCAAAATGCTAACTTCACCAAAATATTCCAAAATAAATTGGACACTTAAGTTAGCTTTTCAAAAATATTTTTCCACGGCTTTCTCATCCATCTCACCGCGTCACTAAATACTAAGTATATGTAAATGAGACTCACACTTAGTGGCACTAGATGACCATTGTAATTAAAGACTTCCCCTCTTTATAGTATAATTATCTATCCTAAATCCATTCACACCCTCTATGGTGTCTTGAGTGGTAAAATAAAATGGCTCTATCAAATATAACTTTGCCTTAAGCCCATTTTGTTTTTTCTTTCTTCTTTTCCAAGTTTGGAGCACTTGATCTTCAATTTGGCCATCACCTCCACCATGACCATCATCTAGCTCCATCACTTGGTGTGTACCAATATATCTTTGCATTTCACTCATGACAAAGGTTAGTACACTTAGATTTCATCAATTATCCAAAACAAAACTAGGGCTTTTAATAGGATATGCTATGGGGACAGGGCGGGTGCGCGTGTGGGGCGGGAATAAAAATCAGCATTAGAGCACGGGGGCAGGCTGCGCAGGCATCCTGTCCGGACATCCGGGTGCTAGCATAACCCATTGGGGGTGGTTTGAGGGACTTCGGATATTAGTGCATACCTAGTTCATACGAAGCTACGTACGCCTTGGTTGGTTTGAGGGACTTCGGATATGAGTTGGCCACCCGCCGCGGTGCAACCGTTGAGTTGGGTGATCATGTCGCAGTTGTTGTGTTGTGTTCTAGATTTGCAATTTGGTTCCGAGATGAGAAGTCACGGTCGCAGAGTCGACAAACAAATTGCGAACGCCAATCTGCTAGGCTGTTGTGGGCCTTAATGAGCCAACCAAGCCATATACTGATACATCTACATACTGATAACTGTATACCTAGGGTGGGGCCCATGGGATGGGGGTCCAGGGTGGCCGCCCTGCTTGCCCGCCCTCAAGGCCGGCGGTGCTAGCTAGACCACTGTTGATGGTAGTTAACAACCATTATAAACCGTTAAAGAAACATGTATAAGGGCACAAATGAGATCACCAACAAAGATTTAGGGTTTAAACTAACAAATTCCATGAGTTTTGGTGAATCTGTGATTTCTGCAGGGTTTAACTAGAAAACTGTCAAGGCGGACCTACATGTCAGAGTTAATAATGCAATTTCACCGCGAAACATATGTGAGAAGGTTCTAGAGGACTCAAGAGGACACCACGTTGAGGCAGAGAGGCAGAGGTTGCCACCTGCAGGTCGCCTGGCCCCTGGGGGCCACCCATTAGCCCCTTGTTGCTATGTTAGTTTTCCACCGCCTCCTAGGATGCATCTCCGCCGTTCCTTATGTCGGTTTGATCTAAGGGCTCACGTTGCAAACTTAGGGCTATATAACCAGGCCTTGCCCCCTGAGGCATCAAGTCATTTGAGAAGACAAAAACCCTAATCTTCCTCAGAGCTTCACCATATTCTAGGGCATAGCTAGTTAGGCTAGGTCTAGAGGGAGGCAAGCAGGTTTCGCTTGGATTCCCGACATTGTCAAGAGCATGGTTTGGTATAATTCTTGTACCCCTCTCTCGTTGTATCTCTATTACTTTTATATGCTTGCTACAATTGTTATGACAATATCAGTATTCATCTTATTCATGTTCTTAGTTGCAATGTTCATCGTCTACTTTGATTATATACTTAGTATAGCTAGTTTATCATTATGTTTATGCATAAGTTCGTATAGCACTTGCTCTAAAGTACACGGGGTGGGTGGTCGATGTTATGTAAGCGTGGTGCTTATATATTGTTTACCTGCAAATACACTCTATATTTCGAGTCATGTGGTAGACCGTGGATGTGACACTCCTGTTGAGTCCTTTGTAGTCCACTCCCCGAATATAGGCCATAGAAGTAGGGTCCGGTTACGAAGGAAGATCGAGCTCTGTTCTTAATCTTCCCTATGTAATACCCCTTATGTGTAGATATGAAGATGATCTTAGTCATGACTAGTAGGTGTAATTGCACTAATCAATGTATGTTTTGACTTGTAATTAAGAATGACTTAGGAATTATTCCTCTAATATTCTATCTGACCATGCTAATGCCATAGAATGGAGTGCTCTAACCATGATAATGTCATATCTTATCTTATGACTTACCCCTGTTGTGAGTAGATTATTGGTTGTGGTTTATTTCTCCATCAATACTATAAGTTATCAATACATGTCCATGCTAGACCTTCCCTATGGTAAAATATAAATAACGATACCTAAAATACTCTCGGGTGAAGTGCTACAATGGTATAATTATATGTGTGCTTGCAGATTCCTTTTCGTTCATATCTTTATATTCTAGTCACATAAAATGATAAAGAACTACTTAGCGTTATTCTAGCAGTAATGCTAGATAGTACCAACAAATATCTCTGGCATTATCATTAGGGATGACAACCTAGTATAAGTAATGCTAGGAGATGTAGGTATATAATAGGTGGCTACTAAAACAAGTGACAAGTTAATAAATACCAACAGCCACCAATCCCTATCATCTCCAAGCCAATATATCAAATAACACACATATCCCTTTCATGCCAACATATCCATACAAGCAACCACTTGATATATATATATATATATATATATATATATATATATATATCAAGCAAGGTGGTGATTTAATCAATACATATGACAAGTGAAATATTGAATCAAGAAAAGACACTGAGATTTATGTGGAAATCCCATGCAAAAAAAAACACGTGAATGACGAGACAAATCCACTATGAGATTAAACAAGTACAAGAGGTGGGAGCCAACAAAAGAGGGGAGGCTCCAAATCCTCACAAATGTCTCTTTTTTATATTATTGATAAATTTGGTGGATCAAACTCCCTCTCTCTCTCTCAATCTCCTTAACCCTAACTCTCTCTATTTCTCTGTTTCTCCCAGGAAGCAAATGAGCTCTCTTTTTAGAGAAAGAGAGCATGGCAGCTTCTTTGGGCTGGTTTGTGCTATTTGGTGAAGAGTCTTAATGTTTGTGAGCACAGATAAACCCAAACGGCAATAATTGGAGCTAGTCATCACATAAGGACCTGTACAACCACTAACACAGCAACAACAAAAAGTATCGAACCTTTTTTTGCGATTAAAAAAAAGTATCAAAACTTAATTGGAGGTATTAACTACATGGGCAAAATACACAAATTTTGGTACTCAGAGAAAATCAGTTTGCAATTACTAGTTCGAAGAAGGTTATGCTATTTGATTGCAATGGAAAGTTGAGGGAAAAACAGCAGCATCTAGAGAAACAACTTACACATTTACAACACAATCGAAGTGCTCATATGTGCACAATTATTATTAAGGGTATGTTTGGCATAACTTCTTATAAGCTGCTTGTGGTCAAAATAAACGGAAATGTTGGGGTCAGGGCGTCCGATCGTCCGAACGCTCCTATTGTCGTGGGCCACGATGGTACAAACGGCTCAACTATCTCAGATGCCTCGTCCGATTGGCTGTTTGATAAAAAAAACGTTTGGCTATCTTCTTCACTCATAGGTTTCCAAAAATGTCATTCTTCAATCCCCACTCACAGTCGAATTCCAATTCCACGCTCCACCGTGACTACACTTCTGCGGCCATGGCCTCTCAACCGTGACTGGCCAGCCGCCATCCTCCATCTCCACCTTACCTGAGCGCCGCCAGCCTCCTTCCTCCCTCTCCACTGCAGTTCACCGACTATCGTGTGACTTCAGTTCGTCACGCTTGCCCGACCGCTTCTGTCCCTCTCCGACGACACTCAGACCAAGAGCGGTGACTAATCAGCCTCCGCCTCTCTTCCTCTCCATAGAGCTTGGTCTGCATCCTCTCTTGGCAATGGCATCTTGCGATGCGGACGAGATCGGGCAGGGGGCAGCGCGGCCCGCCTCTGCTGGCGCTGGTGGTGCTGTCGCGTGCCTCAGGTCGGTCCCCGCCGAGCCAAGGGCACCCACAAAGCGCGACCCCTGCTGATGGTGCTCGCGCACTGCTGCTTGGTGCCGACTCCCACTTAGAGGCTGGAATCAACCGGCCCTGGCCTCTCCCTCTCCCTAGGTTGCAAATGTATGTTTCAAGTGTTTCAGATGTTATCAGAAATATGTTGCAAGTGTTTCATATGGATGTTGCAAAAGTAGATCGGGATGTTGCATATGTTTGCAAGTGTTTTAGAGGCATGTTGCAAGTGTTTGTTCAAAATGTTTCATCTGTTTCAGACGTATGTTGCAAATATTTTTTATATGGATGTTGCACATGTTTCACACATACGTTGCAAGAGGATGTTCGAAATGTTTCAGGTGTTTAAGTTTTATGTTGCAATAAGTGTTTTCATGTTGCAACTTGCAAGTGTTTTATCTGAATGTTGCATATGTTTCGCGGATATGTTGCAAGTGTATGTTCTAAATGTTTCATCCGCTTTAGACTTATGTTGCATTCAAGTGTTTCATGTTTCAGAGGTATGTTCAGAGAGTCATGGGGCACGGCCCAAGCGCTGGGGGAAGTGAGCGGGGGTCGGCACATGGGGCGCACGGCGCACCTGGGGTCGTCCTCTCATTTGGGCTCCCGGGTCCCGCCTGCACGGAGAGAGGAGGGGGTCAGGGGGAAGGAGTGGCGGGCGCAGCCAGGGTGCGTGTGCGGGGCAGGGTGAGGCGGACAGGAGCGGGGTACGCGTGTGAGGCAGACGGGGGACGGACGTGCGCATGCAGCAGCGATACGGCGTAACGGCAGGCGCAGCCCGGGCGGGCTGGGACAGCATTATGCGCAAGGACATGCTCATCTGCTCCGGACGTCCGGGTGCTAGTAACTCCCCAAAATAAGGCCCTGTTCGCTTGAACTTATTAGTCATGGTACATTATTTTTCTCTCACGATAAATCAGCGAACAATACTTTTTAGCTTAGAGCATGTTTAGTTGGCAAAATTTTTGGCGAAATGTAACTGTAGCAGTTTCGTTGTTATTTGGTAATTAGTGTCCAATCATGGTCTAATTAGGCTTAAAAGATTTGTCTCGTCCATTTCATCTAAACTGTGTAATTAGTTTTATTTTTTATCTATATTTAATGCTTCATGCATGCGTCCAAAGATTCGATGTGACGGGAAATCTGAAAAATTTGGCAAAATTTTTGGCATCTAAACGGTACCTTAGCTTTTCAGAAAACGAACAGGTAAACCGAAAATTTCAGAAAACGGTACCTTAGCTTTTCAGAAAACGAACAGGTAAACCCAAAAAAATGCCGACACCAATACACCATCGACCTACCTGGCTAGCTATTCTCGATGCAGAAGTTCACAGCTTCACAGAAAAGGAGCTCGAAGATGGGAGGTAGCCACTGTCCTTGCTGCTGTGGGGCAAGACCGAAGGATCGCTTGAAGGCGTTCCAGACCAATTTGTTTGGCTGTTATTTAGTGAGTTCTGGGACCAATTTGTTTGGCTGTTATTTATTGAGTGCTGGGATTGAGCGATGTTGAGTCGTAGATCTTCACTTAGATCATCGTCAGCAGGTACAGTCTCGATGGGGATCTCGCCACAAAGCATCTTCACCACTGAAGACATTCTTGGCCGCTGGGTTGGTTGTGCGCTTGTACAGAGGAGAGCTACATTCAGCAGCCTCAGCGCCTGTTCTTGGGAGTAGTCAGAACCGAGACGCCGGTCCACCATTTCCAGCAGCTTCCCTTGCTGCTTCAATCTTTCAGCCTACGGTTTACAAACAAATTTAGTAAGGCGATTACTTGAACACTACACCATCAGTCCAACTATCAACAAAAGCAACGCATCTTCAACAGTGGCTTTATGGAAGATAATTCTAAATAACTTTGCCAAGTACGATGAATTAAACATTATTGTGTTAATTTTCAATATTGTACCTTGAATGAGAAAAAGGAAAGAAAGGATATCTAAATATAATACCCAATCAAGAAGATGCAGATATTCTTCATTTGACATGCTATTCGTATTGCTCATTCCACTAACAATCTCTAGAGTCACCACTCCATAACTGTAGATGTCCGCTTTACGTGTCAAGCAACCTCTTGTGGCATATTCAGGAGCCATATAACCACTAAAATAACAAACACCACAAAATAGGATCAGACATAGGAAGCATTAACTTCACGTGCTAAGTACATGAACTTTCATTACGCAGAAGAAATTGTTATACAGTTGTAGTAGCAAGGTTAAGCAATTTGACTGCAATAGATAATTAAAGAATCATCAGCAACTAGAGAAAATAGCTTACACAGTTCCAGCGATCCGAGTGCTCACACGTCCGCATTCATCATTCAGTTTAGCCAAGCCAAAATCTGATATTTTAGGTTGCATCTTTTCATCAAGAAGAATATTTGATGGCTTAATATCTCTGTGGACGATTTTTAATGTAGACTCTTCATGGAGATAGACCAGGCCTTTTGCAGTTCCAAGGCAGATGTTGTACCTTGTTGGCCAATCCAATTTTAACTGATATTCAGTGCGGCCTAAGAAATATCTTATTATTAGAACAGAATGTACTTGCTAGCTTTTGAGTGTTGTACAAATTAAGACAGTTTCATTCCAGAGAAGGAAGTACAACTTTAGAAATTTATGAAGGCTTACCAAAAAGTGCACGGCCAAGACTATTATTCTCCAAGAATTCATATATAAGAAGGAGCTGATCCCCATCAATACAATAACCAAAGAGCCTCACAAGATTTGGATGCCTTAGAGCAGATATAATTCCCATCTCATTTAAAAACTCGCGGTTTCCTTGGCTCGACTTTGAAGACAGCTTTTTAACTGCAACTATGGTACCATTTGCTAGTGTGCCCTGAAGACAAAGTGTATTAATAATATGTGGAATAATTACATAAATGCTAACCAAGGAGAGGAAACAAAAAGGAACTAAAATGCATGTTTTGCAGCTAGGCTTGATCCCCCTTAACGATTACTTCCTAGATCTGTTTATTGGAACCTTGACCCCTTGTGTGTGTGCCATGATGAGTTGTTTGCCCTCAACAAGTAACAAATGGTCCATCCTTTTGTTTTTTAATGGCCGTCCTTTTGTTCTTGAAAACAAAAGGGATACCAAATGATGGCCTTCTAATGTCAGAAAACTACCAGCAATATAGATTGTCAGGGAAAATACTATTCCTTCCAAGCTCTATATATTTCTATATTATAATGCTGGGTATTTGGCAACTGAAAAAAGTACGGCTCATCATCAGTTTATGTGAAAATATATCAATAAATGAGGTGATGAAGTAAACTTTTTTCTCCATGCCACCAGAAGAGAGAGGATATTGAAGTTCATAGCTTTTACCTTGTAAACAGGTCCAAAGCCACCCTCACCTATTTTATTTGCGGGGTCAAAATGTTTTGTTGCAGATTCAATCTCTTCCAAACTAAAGAAATACTGTGCCCGTGTTTGAAGCTCCGAAGTAGTAGTTTTCCTTCCTTGGTAAAATAACTGTCTACCTATGATGACACATGAGGTAAAATATGAACACTTGGTGACAGAAATACAGCAGTGACTAAACTACCTGCCAGCTTAGGAGAGCAAAAGGTGTGTTGTGATGTGCTGTATGTGTGAGTGCGTCGAGTTGGGGTGAGTGTTGTAAGAGTGTTGGGTTCTTACACCCACTGTCTTCTTAATATAATGATGCGCAGATCTCCTGCGTTTTCCGAAAAAAAAAGTTGACTAAACTACCTGATTGAAAGATGAGGTTAATTATCTTTCCAAGCTAAGACTTGTGGTTAAAACTGAACCATTGAACATTGCACATAGATGCTACCTTTGAAATCTAAAAAAACTTTTTGTAAATATGACACCCCCACAAAATCAAAATGAATTAGGCCATGGCTTAGATTTATAAGCTGACAAGACTAATCTTAAGCTAGGTAAAACAGCACTTAAACTATCCTTAAGGTGCGCAAAGCAACCCAACATGGAGCTTGTTTCACTATACAAATGTGTAATCACCCCTACTTCATGATCGATCATGTAGAAACATCAAACTGTATTATCAATATCATAAATTTTCTGAAGATGGAGCAAGTGAGAGGCATTAATTTTCAGTGCACTGCAATATGCATAATACCAAGCATGAAGAGTTAAGCCATTTTTAACAGCAAGATAAGAAAAATTATGTGATCTGAAGAGTTAAACCAGTACTTTTATATGTTTGTTAACAGCAACCATTTTGCTCGTGTGAAAAATGGAACGTAAGTAGAAAGAGGTGACAAAAAACAATGGCAAGGATGAGAGAGAGAACAAGGCATGATGTTCTTCCAGACCAAAGATGCCACTAGGTGTGACAAATGGATTATTTATCCATTTTTTCAACTAATGTGTATTTGATAGTATATGAAAGTCACTAAATTTCCTGTACGATTAACAATTTATATCCTATTCAGATTCAAATTCTTGTAATAAATATGGGGTGCATGGTATAAACTTCTACATCCAAAAAAAAATTTCTCGAATATGCAGGACTGCATATCATTGCATTAAGAGAAGAAGAGTTAGGCCAAAATAGCCAAACACAGTGTACATGCACGCACACACTCCTACACCAAAAATGCAATTAAATAGGAGGTATTCATGTCTATCGAGTGCAAATCATGGTAACAAAAGAACGATAAATGGCAAGGGACTGACTTCTTAGTGGACCTGATAGAGTGATGTGGATAGAGTGAGAAATTTCAGGACAAGTGATACCAAGATATACAAGATCAAAAGGACACTGAGACACACAGAGTCATTGGAAAGATAGCAGAGTTGCATCTGTTTGCCAAGCTTGCAACCTGTACAATAGAGAGCACTATCACCGGAAACAAGACCTAAGACATTGTTACTAACTAAAGTGGACAATCTAGAGCCTGAGAGATGACCTAGACGATGATGCCACTGTGTAAAAGTAGTGGTATATGATGTAGCTAACGCGGACGCAGGAGAACTGGACGACTAGATAGATAAAGTGAGTGAAGGAAGATGCAACCAGTAAAAAGCTCCCAAAGGCCCTGATAATCATGATGCCCAGGCCCATAGAAGCCCCTGTAGGAGATCCTGAGTCAACCTCAAGAATGATATGACAGTCGTGGTCAATGATCTGACTAGCACACATCAAGTGCATAGCGAGCTTAGGAATATGCAAAACAGAAGGGACATGAAAAATATGAAGTAGAAAGAATGCCACATCCAGCGATAGGAAGAGATGTGCCATCAACGGTCTGAACAATGAAAGGCGAATCAGGATATAACATCGAAGACAAATGAGTCTAATCTAGAGTCATATGAAAAGATACACTAGAATCAAGAAACCACTTGGATATATACCTGGATGATGAGGAGTAAGAGTAGAACCAGAAGCCTGAATAGTGGTCTCGTGTGCTGAGGTCTGCGCTGCGGTAGCAAGACGGCGAAACAGGGCAAGGATCTCCTGCTCAGCGGCAGACACTGAACGAGTGGCATGTGGAGTAGAAGAGCGTCGGTGTTGGCTCTTCCGGTCACGCTTTTTCTTGTAGCAAGCCCACTCGTCATGGCCAAGCCGTTTACAGTAGCCACAAAGAACACCGGAAGAAGTCCCCGCCGCCACTAGCGAGGGTGGAGGCATCAAGGAAGGTGGTGGCGAAGACAACTGGGATGACGTGGCAGCTAGCATAGATGGTTGCTGCTTAGCACTGCTCACACTAGTAGTGCGAAGGCGTGTCTCCTCAGCCCATAGCTCAAGCATCACTTCATATAGCAATGGACACGGACGACGAGTCAACAACTGCGCCCGAACACTCGCAAATTCAGGACGAAGCCGAGAGAGGAACTCGTGAAGACGAAGAGTCTCTCTCTGGCTCTGGTGGTGCTCACAGCAACGACAAGTATAAGCATGCAGAACTTAGCCACCCAAGTTGTTTAGATGATGCCAGATAGCACCCAAGTTGTTTAGACGATGCCAGATAGCTGATATTTGACGGTGGAAGTCCTAAACAGTGGAGCCAAGCTGGCGAAGTGCCTGAGCCTCCTCGACGATAGCAAGGTACATTGCCTCATTACAAGTCTCGTAACTACTTCAACAATACTTTTCAGCGAACAAATAGTGTTTTTCTCGCATAAGCATCAGCATAAGCCAAATTTCAGCGAAACCACATCATGTATGTAGTAGAGAGGCCCCTGAGGGACCTCGACAAGTCGACCTCAATGCTCGCAACCAAGATGGCCTTGTCACAGGCTTCCTCATATAGTCAAGTCTCGTAGACACCAAGATCAGATCAAACACCTCAAGCAAAGCACTCTTAGCGTCATCAGCGACATCCGGCGGAGAGGTGGGCGGCTTGGGAAGAGCAGAACGCTGTGGACATGTCCGCTCACCCGTGAGATACTCCCAAAGCTGTTGAACACCCGTGTGAACCTCCAAATGGAAAACAGTCTCTTGAATTGGTGCCATTGAAGATAACCGGGCACCGAGGAGGACAATCGGACGATGGCATGAAGTCTACTGGATCTGCTCACTCTGCCTCTCTTCCTTTTTCTTTTCTTTTTTGTTTTACAAAATAGCAGAGCACAGCACGGACAGCGAAGAGGCGGACGAGCGACAGCCTACTGGCGCAGTCGCGCCCGAGCGCGTGAGGCCACGGGGGCGCGGACGCAGTGCTGGCACGCGGGTTGCGGTGGAGCGGGCACGGGGCCGCGAGGTCGGCGCTCGGGCCGTGGCGGCGCAGGCCGCGGGGCGCGGCGATGCGGTCGCGGAGGCGGCGCGCAGGCGGCGGTGCGGGCCCGCGCGGGACGACGGCGCGGGCTGGAACCGCAGCAATGGGGAGGGAAAGGAGGGAGTTGCACGGCCACCTCGCCGGAGGCTCACCGGCGACTTGCCAGCGGTGCGACCAGGTGAATGGATCTCTAAACCTGTTATGAAATGCAACTGTACTGATATGATGGAGATGAAATGCAACTGTAATGGTATGGAGATGTACAAAGTGCACATAGCACCCTCCATCAGTGACTAAATACATGCACAGTCTATACATCTAACACCATGGATGTGGCAAAAGGATAATAAGGAAGGCAAGAACGCCCTCAACCACTAAGTATTTTTGAGTAAAAAGTAACTAAGTATGATAGGTAATCCGTTAGAGGACTTGGTAGTAGAGGCAGTGACGACAGTGGGCAAGGAAGTGCAGCAAAAGTGGATGGCAGTGAGGTCTGCTAAGGATGTGAAAGGTGCTGATAGTTTCTACAAAGGCCAGTTGCAACCTTGAGCCCTGCTTGAAAATCATGGAAAACGGAAAAGGATGCAGGGTTAAAACTAGCACAACCATGAAAAAGTGGGAATGTGAGATGCCCCACAGATAAAAACTACATAGCACTGGATGAGTGGAGGTACCTCAGGAAACTGGGAAAAATTGGTATATCCTGATGCCCCCCTGGTGAGTTGGCCTTGAAGCAGGTTAACGAGCCGAGTGACCTCATTCTGGGTCAGCAATGAAGATGAACCATCAGAAGGTTCAGACTTCAGAAGACCTCGCCTTGGAGCAACTACCTCCCCGGTTGATCTTCCTCTTGCAGCACTTCTAATAGGTGTGACTAGAGTTCCCACAATGGTCGAACAGAATGTCAACACAAGAAGGGTGTTAACTTCCTTGACTGCATTTGTAAAGGCATCGTTTGTCATTGTGGTGGTGGCGCTTCACGCAGCAAGCATCTGGGAGTGGGACCAATGAATTGATCTTGCACCAGATAGTCATAAACCGGTCAAAAAAATGCTTCAGGCTTCGCTCGGTTACTTGAGAATAATTCCCAGCCACACAGTTCCTTCGTTAATTTACATAGTGTGGGAATGATTCCTGGCCGTTCCAGGCTGGGAACGGACTAACCGAACGCCCCCTCAAAAGAATTGTCGTCCTGTTTTAAGTGCCTGGAGATGCTGCAGCAGGGAGTAGTGGATGGCGTCGAAATCCGGCTGGTAGTGCTGCTGAGGGTGTTCCCACGTCTGCTTGGCACTCTGCAGCAGCAGGTGGATGGTGTTGGCCTCAACACTCTGAACCAGGACGAGCATGGCACTGGCGTTGTTGGTGTCCCATTGCTTGTAGGCATCGAGAGAACTTTGATAGGCCTCGAAGGCCTTATTGGCAGCATCTGAGTGATCACCTTGGTAACAGTAGCCTGTAGCCGATGGCCGGGGAGGTGGAACAGGGGCTCTCACCGGTGATGTGCTCCCAAGACCAAGGGCGCTGAGACTGATCCTCGCCACCTATGCCCATAGCCTGAAGTTTGTCCCGTCTAGATCCAGCCTGACTAAGGGCACCAGTATCTCAAATATAGACATCTCCGGTTTCTGCTAAGAAGAGTTGCCTCCATGGACCAGCTGTGTGCAAGGAGTGGCAGCGCAAATTTGCCACTTGGTCTAGGAGGATTGGCCGCATATGTCACCCCGGGCGACTGGCCTCGGCAGGGTCCAGGAGGCGGCGCTCCAACAAGAGTAGCAGGGGCATCTCTTGGATTGCAGCGGCAGGGCGGTGGACGCCGGTGATGGCGGCAATGTGGATTCAGGGGGGGTAGGGTTTTGCTTTTAACCCGAATGAATTTTTAGTGTTTATATAGGAAAAGTGGAGTACAATTGAAGGTGATATTTTATCCAAAGAAACTCCTGTACATGAGAAAAATGCTATATATAGAAATTGTAAGCTATACTTATTCGACACACAGTCATTGATACTCCTACATATGTATGAGAAGAAAACAAGACAATCATATCCAAGGTCCATATAGAATCAGCTGTCACTATATCATAGTTCTAGTTGAAGTTGCCCATTTTTTTAAAAAAAAGCAACCATGCTAATACAAAATAATAATTAATACTATGAAGCATGTTGAACCTTATATATAGTGAAAACGATGGAAAATTATAATAAGAAGATGGACTCACTGTTTCCTTTTATATTCTTCTTTCGGAAGACTTTGAAATATAAAGCTATCAGAACTATAACAGCCAAGCATGCCACAGCTATTACTATGGCAACCACCACTCCAGTAGAGACTCCACGGTGGTTCCTGCCCACTGTACCGAAACCAAGTTAGCAAATTCCCCAGCATATGACAAGATATGGTTATTTCCTTTTGTTTCAAAAACAAAGCATAGAAATTCCCAACAGATATGGAGTGAGTGAACTACTCACTCTTTGTCACTGATATGGCTGAGATCAGTGGACCATACACGCCACGGTAAGGTATCGCTGTGGTGCCTTTGCCTCCCCAGTAGAAGTGGATTTCCAGTGTATTGTCGCTAATGTTTGTTGCAAAACTTTTGTTGATCGCACGATGGACACCAGTCTCGTCTTTGATGTTAAAATCCTCCAAAACTTTGACACCCTGAAAAGTTATTACAGAGTTCAGGTAACAATACATTAGAAATCAAAGGAATCTTGTATCTATATTTCACAAACTTGTCAAGTAGAATCAAACAGATTCACTCAAAGGTTACAAAGTCAGGAAGGGATATAAACAGTTTGAAGAGTAGTTGTTACAGCAATAAGTGAAACCAACAAAGTTAAGCTACTCAAACAAAATAGAAACTTTGACATGTGTTATTTGTAATCTCTTATCCAACTTCTGTTGTCCAAAACTTCAGTACAGTGGTTCATTTTATCAGTACAATTGTAATACAGCAACTTTTTCAGTTTACAATCACCTGTCCTTGACAAATTGCTTATATTTACATGACTTAATTGACCAAAGGCAAGTGTGGCAAACTAGAGAAGTGGTAGTACTATGAAAACTAAGATGCCAGACTGAATGCAAAAGGTTGGGAACAACAATTGGTAAAGACACATTACCTGGATGAAGACATCAAAAACACGCTTGCCATTGCTGGAATAAGTATGATCTTCTGTGAACACAATTTCAGCAAAGTGAAGTTTTACCGTATATTCACCATTCTCCATGCAAAGGCCATAGTATTTCAGTGACAGAGGTGAGAGGCGAGCTTCAGTGTAAAGCTCCGGGTAAGCCAGATTTAGCTTCGATGTGTTTCTAGCAATGTAGTCAGCATTCTCATTGCCCACAAAATCACCAGTGCTACTATATGCCCATTTCTTATCATCAGACACAGAAAACATTGATGTTCCTATTTGAGACGAGTCATCCTCATAGGTATTCCCATCGACCACAACACTTTTTCCGCCACAGTTGATGAACAGGGAGGAATCTGAATATATTTGAATGAAATATTCAGTAACATTAGATATTTAAACTCAATTATCAAAATACAGACTGCTGTCAATCTGCTGTGTGTAAGTAAACTTACGGCGTGGTCTGGTTGTGCAAGGAAGATTCTTTCTTAAACATGGTTGTAATCTTGCAAAAAACAAATAACCATAGAGCAATAAGAATTCTTTTCTTTCATAGAATTTTTATCATAGAAAATATTGTCTGGACATTTTTTTTTTTGTGTATGATCTTACGAATTGTTATTTGAAGATGAAAAGCTTGACACCATATTTCTGAAATTACAACATGCAAGTCATGAGCACCATAAAAACCGAACTTAACTGTATGTGAGGATCTTTAAAATTTACATACACATTTGCTTGCTGACATTCAGATGGAGGGTTGCCTGTGAAGTTATTATACGATATATCCCTGCAGAGCATTGATCATTGTCATGGAACAAGCAATCAACAGGATAAAAGAAGATTTTGAGTACTTATCATTCTTTAAGAAGTTATGAAGTGACTTAGTTGGAGAATACACACATGTTTACTTTATTGCTCGCCTTGTTTTTCAACATCCAAGCAGGCAAATCTCCAGTCAGCATATTGTCAGTCAGGTACCTAATATTTTGTACAAAATAAAATTAGGTTCCATTGGATGAAACTTAATGCAGGATAGAAAGCTATTTGTGTACAACATCAATAAAAAGATTGAGAAGTCAAAAAATCAGAGCGAATTTCTCACAAATATTGTAGTGCCATCATTGCTCCAAAATTTACTGGAACTTCATCAGTCAACTTGTTGAAGCTTAAATCCCTGAAATTAGTACAATTCACAGAAACTATGTAATCAGGGGTTTTTGTGACAATGTGCATCAAAGACTTACTGATGATCAAGTATTCAAGTTACATTTGCAGAAATAAAATGTGTACAATGCACTTAAGCATTACTCATGCCATCCCCAGAACTAGCACATGCGCCCCATATATCTTTTTGTTTCTGTTATACCCATATTGATGATTGGACGTTGCAATTGGCAAAATTAAATGAAGTCGAAGCATAGTACTTACAAGACTTTCAGGTACTGCATTTGGCCAAGGTAAGAAGGAATTTCACCATATATGGAGCAATTTCTTAAGACCCTGTGAACATAAAGGAAATTCAGTATTCTAGTGGAAAGGATTACTGGGTGGCCTGGTAATAAAAATGAAAAAAAAAACATAAACTCACACTTCCGTAAGGTGTAGTGCATTTTGTAAGGGAGGAAATTTCATTCTTGGTCCACTCAAATCAGTCACCCTCCTGATGATGCATTACCTTTGCTCAATCACACTCTTCTTTAATTCCAATACAAGATAAAAACACAAAGTGCTAAAAGGATAAGGCAGCAAGTGATTCATACAATTCTGTCAAGTTCTTCAACAAGGAAATTTCTGTTGGAATAGGCCCACTCATCAAGGTACCCTGCATATCGCTGGAAAATGAAGAGACAAGGTTAATATGGAAATGGGAGAAAATGAATAAAATCTTTCTGATTCACTTCAACTGAAGAATATAAAATGTTTTTTTAATCAGGAGAAACTAACATTCTGTTGACGCCCTGCCAGTTCTTTATGAAACTAGGTATTTTCCCTGTGATACTGTTCCCATCAACACGACTGCAATTGTTCAAATAACAAGTTAGAACTTTTTGGGAAGCAAAAACATGAGATGATTATGAATGGAACATACAAATCTGTCATGTTTGTCAGCCTGGAAAAGGTTGAGGGCAACTCTCCTGTGATGTTATTTGCAGAAATGAAACTGTAAGAGAGAAATGATTCAAGATACCCTGGACAATAATTAGCGCCAAATATATAATAAATTGCATTTGAAGATGCACTCATGGCATTTGTAAACAATAGAATTAACCAGCATGTAAAGGGAAAGAGAATTAAAGAGGATTTCTTACATTTTGGTTATGCTACTTCCTTACAAGGTTATGCTAACAGACATTTAAATTATAGTTACTGTGCTGTATCAAAGGCAAAACCACCACATGAGTGTGGAGGAGGTTGTAAGGGATTCTTTTCCTGTTTTTTCTTCTTAATATAACAACACACATCTCTCCTATGTGTTTGAGAAAACAACTAAAACTATTTCTTTTCTTCTTTTTTTTTTGGAAACGCAGGAGAGCTGTGCTTCATTATATTAAGAAGAGAAAAAGGGCAAGAGCCCAAACAACACCTCACACACACTCACGCCCCAACTGTTTCAATTTCTCAAACACGCAGGAGAGTTGTGCTCATCGTTTCATTAAGAAAGTAAAAAGGAAACAAAAGGGGAAGGAACACCCCCCCCCCCCCCCCACCCACTTTCAACACACACTCACAGCAGGACACACACAACAACCTCAGCAAGAAACTATAAACTCCAGAGACAAGAGACAAAAACGACCCATCTAAGACGTTAGAGCCTTAGAACCAAAATAGATCAATGGCCTCTAGCAAATGCCTTAGTAGGCAACTCCTGAAGACCTTTTGGCCCAGCTGCGCACCACAAAATGCATTTATCAGTGATAGTCTGCAGCAAGATCGAGATGTTTGGGCTAGTGCCATTAAAGACAGTCATTGTGGTGCTTCCAGATTTCCTAAGAGACAAGGATGATCAGGCTGTTGATCCCCTTTGGCCCTTTCGACAGCCTTTTGGCACACCCTTCACAGCTTGGCACCACCAGGTTGAGAACTTGTTTGAGGTTGCCGGAGGAGCACCAGAGGCCCGAGCTTCTGTAGGATTTTATATACCAAACCTGACGAGCAAAGACGCAGGAGACTAACAAGTAACAAGTGTTGTACAGTTTCATTTTCTTGGTCACAAAGGGGGCAAGCATATAGCAGAACATTTACACATCAATGATGTATTGATGCTACTAAAAATACAGTGACTTAACCAAATCCATGCCATGCCAAGATTCGAAGTTGCTGCAGGTTTTCTCAAAAATATTTTTAGAAAAAACTGCCAATTCAATTCTAGTAACCTTGGCTTCAGTTATCACAGATAAACAATAATGTAACAAGAAACCTTCCTTGACGAAGTTCTAGCAATGGATTTTACAAAAAAAAAAGGTCTAGGTACAAGAACATTCACAATTGGAAGCAAGGGCTTACAATCTCTGCAGACTGATGATGTTACCCAGCTCTGGTGGAATAGAACCCGCAAGCTGATTGCCTTCTAACTGTCTGCGGAAATTAGTTATTAGGTTACTGTACTTAGCTCTTTTCTTCTTTCAGTTTTACCTACACCAAGATGCAGGTACATGCAAATTGCAATGGACGCACATATGCAACTCACATAGATTTCAACTTGGGCATGCGTCCAAGCTCCTTTGGTAGGGTTCCAGATATGCGATTTCCCTGGAGAGACCTGTAGTCAAACAAGAATGCTGAATAAAGCATACATGAATACTTCTGACAGAACTATGGGAGCAGTGCAAGGCGTACAGATTAAAAACAGGTAGGTCAGCCCATGAAGCTGGAATTGGTCCTTGAATGAAGTTGCGCGACAAGTCACTGCAAGAAATGCAAACTATGTTTTCCTGATTTGTCCGTCAAAAAAATATCAAAAAAAAAATCAGGTAGCTTGGTTAACTTACAGATTTTGCAGATAAGTAAGATTGACAACTTCATCTGGTAGAACTCCACTAAGGTTCTGCCGCATAAGCTCCCTATGATACGTACAAACACATACAAATAAAGGCATAATGCATCATTCAACTTAGAATTGAAGACAATAGAACCATACTGAAAGAATCTGGATGAGAACCATTTTAGAGCAAAGAAATTAGCAGAGCAAGGGTGCATGTCTTACAAGCTGATGACATGGCACTCGGTGTGGTTGTTGAATGAACAGTCACATGTCACATTACTGCTAAGCGAACCGGTGACATTGGCCCAATTTCCTGATCCGCTGCATGGATCCACACTAAAATCCCAATCTGCTTTGTTAAGCTTGCGGGCTATTCCTTTGAGTGCTTCAACTGCAAAGGCGAAGACGTTTCAAGTTTCAGCCAAATGCAGAAGCTACAAGCTAGTATGTACGAAATCTAAGCTTGTTAACATAAGCATTTCATTCTGCTTCCCTTTCCCCGGAAAGCAAAAGAAAATTGATACAAATGGTGCCAGAGTAAACATGAAGCACCCCCCACGTTAATAACATTGCAGAGCAGTCACAGCACCTGAATCTCATGCAACAAATGAAGTCAGCAGTCCAACATTTCGGGGTAGCAGAACTGTAGAAGCATTGCAAAACCGTTGCCATGGCCAACCCAAAACAAGACGGTCAGCACTCGGAGCAATGCTTTGCCGACGCCAGCGCAGTAAGCTGCTGGCATTCGACTCAGCCATTTCGTCAAACACTGCAGGCCCCCACCCGTTGGACCAGAGACAGAGAGAGCAAGGTGGTCAGCAACCTGCCAACGCCCAACAGCTTTGGCATGTGCATGTCCCACGGCGCGCAAGTTGGGATGGATGTTGAAGGCGAACACGGAACACCGCTGTCAAACGTGAGAGCCTCAAAGGTGAGAATTTGTCGGCTGACAGGGTTTTTTTACTTGGCTCGCTCGGCAAGTGGGGAACTGGCCTAATTGACGAAGAGCCTGTTGAGTTCTAAAAAGGAACCCAAAAAGTATTACACTACTTGTCACATCAAATCTTGCGGCACATGCATAGAGTATTAAATGTAGACGAAGAAAAAAACTAATTACACAGTTTAGTTATAAATCACGAGACAAATCTTTTGAGCCTAATTAGTCTATGATTGAACACAAATTACCAAAAAAACAAAAAGTACTACAGTAGCCGAACCTAAATATTTTCACAAACTAAACAAGCCCGAAGATGAATAGGTTTTGACGTGACGAGTTCACACTTTACAGTGAATTAAAGCTGCTATCTTGCACTAGTAACCCTGGTAACGACAACAATTTGCATCTGTGCCCTGTTTGTGGCAGCAAGTATTAGAAACTCGTCTAATCACTGAACAGTGCAATTTTTCATTACCAAGACTTACCAAGACCATTGAAATACTACTAGTTTGGCAGAGAGAGAGATCAGACAGAGAAGTACTAGGAAACGATGCCCGTGTTTAGATGCGGAATTGGAGCTGCCGATTTGGAATAGTGTAGGTCACGTCGCACTGTAGCAACTTTTGTTTTTATTTGGTAAAAATTGTCCAAACTTTGACTAATTAGGCTTAAAATGTTCGTCTCGCAAAGTACAACAAAACTGTGTAATTAGTTTTTAATTTCATCTACATTTAGTACTTTATACATGTGCCGACATTTCGATGTGATGGGAAATCTTCTTTTTGCATAGTGGAATTTGGGGGGAGAAATTGGAATCTGAACAAGAGCGATTTTGCTCAGGCCATGCCTGCGCAACAATTTACAGAGGCGGTACGGGACCACTAACCGTTCGGTGGCGCACGTCCAAGCGCAAGGACGGCCTTGTTTAGTCTCGTCTAAAAACTTTTCACCACGTTCATTAAATGTTTGACACGTACATAGAGTATTAAATATAAATAAAAAAATAATTAATTACATAGTTTGTATGGATTTTACGAGACGAATCTTTTAAGCCTATTAGCTCATGATTAGCCATAATTGCTACAGTACACACATGTGCTAATGATGTATTAATTAGGGTAAATAAATTTGTTTTGCGGTTTTCAGACGAGTTATGTAATTAGTACTTTTTATTAGTATACGAACGCCCTTTCTAACATTTCATAAAACATTCGATGTGAAAAAAAAACTTTTCACCCACGGTCTAAACAAGTCGAAGTTGCTGAGTTCATCCGCCCACGGGAGAATCGAAAACAGATGCGTGACGCGACGGAACAATACCAAAGCGTTAAAGCAGGTTCCAGAACAAATTGGCGGTCTTCTGTCCGACGTGGAGTGCACAAGCCAAAGTTTATGCAGCATAAACTCGACGCACTTTGTGAAGTGAAAAGATAATACAAAGATAAAATAACCTCGCTGTCAAATTCATATTTTGATCATCGTAATTAGCAACTCTACGATGTGCCGCTGCCCTAGCAGTAAATTCTCTTTTTTTTTTGCGAGACCTGCAGTAGTAAATTCAATCGCGCCCGGAATACATATAACACATATACATCCCTGCCGATACCGTCATTAGGAAACAGCTAGCCATTCACCAATTTCTTGTATAAAAAAATGTATCGATAATTTCAGAAGAGAAATGTATCGATGGTTCTTGGAAAATGCTAAAAATCACGCGTTATCGGAAATAGTATGCTTTGATGCCTGGTTAGCTCAACTGAAGCATTCCCCGTGTTTTTTTTCCAAGAATTACGCGCACCGGATGAGGAAAAAATTGCAACAGTAGATCCGAGAACAAGTGCAGAGCTCCAAGATCAGAAGGAAAGCATGGGGGACGTGGTGTGGCTCACCTTCTTGCTCCGGCAGCAGCGTCTGCGCCGAGGAGCATCGGCCGCCATTGCGGCTGCAGCCGAGGCCCAGGAGGAGGGGGAGCAGCAGGAGGAGGCGGACGCGGGCGCGGGCGGCGGCACCCATTAGCTTGGCTAGGCAGCTCCCCTTGGCCTTCCGTTGCCGTAGCCGGGCAGCCGTGTCGCTGCGGGCAGCTCCAGGCGGCCAGCACGCAGGGCGGCTATCTAGGCGAGCGAGCGAGCGTGGTCGCGTGTTGAGAGGGGAGGGCGCGGACTAGTCTGCTGCGCTGCGCGCGCGGCGTCGCTCGCGTTCTTCGGCCGAGAGAGGTGTGCTCGTGGACTCGTGGGCTCGTGGTCATGGCACACCAGCAGGCAGCAGCCCCTGGATTTTTGACCTCGGATTCTTTTGTGTCATACTACTAGTTATTACTACAAAGACGTGGGTGCGCACGTGAAATTCTATGGTGAACTGACGCCGACCTACCACCAAACTCGTCGATCATCATCCTGCGCCAGTGAGAGCATAGCTAAATGATTTAACCGGTTGGTTACTAGCTAGCCATGTGTTAGTAAACATATTATGTATAACTAATCTAACGGCATGTTAATATACCAACCGATGACCTGCATGTTAATTTGGCATTTGACACATTTCGGTGATTCGGTGCATGCATACACATGCGTCCACGGTTCTCTTCTTTCGGGCTTATCTGTCTTTAGCATTCACGAAACTACTACTCTAGTACTGCTACTGCCACCAGCAACGAACATTGCTGGTTTCCTTTGCCTGTTGTGTGATTGGAATTTGGGAACATGTGGACGTTCTTGCTTCGCTTGTTGAGTTCCAATAAATATCTACGTGTTCCGTTCTAAACTGGAGCTGCATGTGTCAATCATTCTCCGGTGCGTCAAGGCCTCAACGGCATGCATTCGAGTCAGTCCTCTTTATTGCCACCGTTGATTAGTAGTAGTACAACTTGGCATGCCTGAACCTGAACGGCGCTCGCTCGCTCGCTGGTTGGAGGTTGGGCCTTGTTTAAATTCCAGAATTTGCTCCTAAATTCTACTATGTAAAAAGAAGATTCTCGTCACATTAAAATACCGACACATGTATGGAGTACTAAATGTAGATGAAATCAAAAATTAATTACACAGTTTTGTTGTACTTTGCGAGACAAACGTTTTAAACCTAATTAGTCAATATTTGAACAATTTTCACTAAATACAAACGAAATGCTACAGTACGCGCTATACCGTGATTTTGGCGGCACCAACTTTGGGCGCCTTGGTAGTTGAGACTGTCCGCAGTGGCATACTCTAAATGATACTCTAAAGCTTTAGAGTATGAATATAGAGTAAAAACTGCTGCACTGGATACTCTAAAACGATACTCTATTCTTTCTCTCACTATATATTTAGAGTAGTACAGTGTTTACTCTATAGTACGTAGTAGCGGGCCCTACTAGCTAAACCAAGAAAAAAAATGCTATAACTCACAAACCAAAAATCCAAATTAAATTTCAATTGCACCATTAAATTCGTCTCAATAAATCCTTCAAAACTAGATCACTCATGGATATATTTAGATAAAGTGACAAGTGGGTCCCACAGTAGATAGAGTGGATAGAGGATGATATAGAGGATGGATGGGTGTAGAAGAATTGAGTATAGAGGAGAGAATCTTGCTGACTAGGACGTATAGAGGATGAATATAGAGGACCATGAGTGCGGATAGGCTGATGCCGTTAAATTCTACGCGCGCGCGGTCTGGCGAACCTGCCAGGCGGCTGCCGCCACTGGCCCACTGCTGGCAGTGGCAGCTAGGCTGTCACTAGCGTCTAGTCGTCTACTAGGGCCTTGTTTAGATATCTAAATTCACCTTCAAATTCTATTATGCAAAAAGAAGATTTCCCATCACATCAAAATATCGACATATATATTGAGTATTAAATATAGATAAAATCAAAAACTAATTGTACAGTTTTGTTGTACTTTACGAGACGAATATTTTAAGCCTAATTAATCAATATTTGAACAATTATTACCAAATAAAAACAAAATTACTATAATACGACGGAACACTTACTATACAGATTTTGATTACCAAATTTGGCATCTCAAGGCCTAGTACTACTAGCGACGAGCTAGCCACTACCACAGTGTCACTGGAGACCCGGACGGAGCTAGCCACCGCCAAACTGCTAGCTGCTGCTGGGCTGGTGAGTGGTGATGCCCATGCCAAGCAACGTGCTCGAGTGTGCTAGCTGTTTGGGTGTCACACGTACACCACACCTATATATACTCTCTGTCGATCTCTTTGGCAAGGTCTATACCGGCTTCGGCTTTACTACTGTATCAGTACCGTAGCAAAAAACCGGTAAGTTCCTTAAATCCTGGCTTCACTGTCTATATATATGCATGCTCTCTCTCTATATATAGAAGGCCGGTGTCGTGGCGGAGTCGAAGCGATCGACTGACTTCATTGTGCATTTTCTGCCCATGCATGCATCATGTGCTACTCAGAGCTGAAAACGGGTAATGATCAGCTGCGGCAAGCACGGAATATATATAATAATGGAACAATACCGCTACAAATATGTATGCCCCATGCATTTTTGTTCCCCCGACCCCGATCGAGAGTTGCAGTTGCAGCACCAACCGATGACCTGCATGTTAATTTGGCATTTGACACATTTCGGTGATTCGGTGCATGCATACACATGCGTCCAAGGTTCTCTTCTTTCGGGCTTAATCTGTCTTTAGCATTCACGAAACTACTACTCTAGTACTACGTACTACTGCCACCAGCAACGAACATTGCTGGTTTTCCTTTGCCTGTTGTGTGATTGGAATTTGGGAACATGTGGACGTTCTTGCTTTGCTTGTTGAGTGCCAATAATATCTACGTGTTCCGTTCTAAACTGTAAGTCAGTTTAGTTTCTTAAATACATAGCATTAACTTACAATTTGGAATAGAAGGAGTATAACTAGAGGAGCTTTGATTGCTCTTGTATTAATATTTTTCAAACAAATCAGATAGAAGAGTTATCGATTATATTAAAAAGAATAAAAATCCAGGCCAGTCAAATGCAACAAAGCAATAAAGACCTTAAAAAATGTAGAGCAACCACAACAAAGTATCATAAGAGAGTAAATAAAACTAGATAATGTGGCCCTGTTCATCTGGCTTATAATCCGTCTTATTCGGCTTGTTTTTTCAGCCAGAACAGTATTTTTCTCTCACAAAAAATCAGCCAACAGTGTTTTTCAGCCGGCTTATAATTCCAGCCGAACGGGGCCACTGGATTGAGACCATATGACACATACCATACTACCCCAATTCACTCCGACTTTGCACAACTACACCACTCTATAACACTAGCACCACATCACCCCCCACCAATTACATCATCCCAGAGACAAAGGCACCATGTCGACACGTACAATTATCCTTGCTCGCGCCATAGTCACAGATGTTGTCCCACGTCAAACCAACCACTGCCACATAGGACTGGCCGCTGTAGTCTGTGCAAGCAAAGCATTCGTCATGCTATCGGTTCCGCTTGTGTCATGTCATCTATCGACAGTGTCGAACTAACCTCTCCAAGCAGTAGCAGGCTTCTGGCAACTCGATCGCTCGGTCCATCTCGCTCATCTGACTTCTTATTTGGGTGCTCCCCTTAATTTTGTTGGCCTAATTTTTTTGTTTCACTCAATAGCAACACCTAAAATTGGGCCCCTTAAATCTATTTAGGTAGACAATGCCAAATGGAACCCGCTCGTCATTCTCTCTTTCTTCTTCCTTTCTCTACCTACTAGGCAGGTCTCGTCGGCGCTAGACGTCGTGAGTAGGGTGGCGCAACAGAGGGGAATGGAGGGAGGCGCGGCCGGATGCCGCGAGTAGGGAGGCGTGATCGGTGGGAGGCGCGGTCGGGCCACTCCCGCGTATGAAGGCCCGACTGGAGGGAGGTGCGGGCGGATGCCGTGAGTAGGGAGGTGCGCCTAGGCTGCTCCTGCGTGGCGAAGGCGAATCGACTGGGGTAGCGCGCTCACACGGTGGAGGGAGGCATGGCCGGGCTACCGAGGAAGAGGAAGGCGCGGTCAGGTCGCCGAGGAAGACAGAGGCGCAGCCAGCGTTGGGAGAGGGCGATCGGGCGTCATGCGGTTCGTTTCGAGCACGGGAAAAAATGATACAACAGGATGGAGGCTGAGGTGAGGCCCTAGGAATGGGTGCCGGAGGGAGAATTTAGGTGCCCACCCAAACTTGGGGACCCTAGTAGGGGTTACTCTAAGTCCCTGGCTTGTTGGTCGAGGTGCAAGTGTGTTGGGGAGCTGCGGGTTAGTTTTGAGTGCTTTTGTTTTCGGTGGTGAGTACGGTTGTTCGCTTGTTTGCTCTCGCTTGTAAGTTGGTATCCTTAGCAAATTGCTTTTATAAAAACAGGGTTTTCCTCCGTAAAAAAAGGATAAATCTCTCGGTCAATCATGATCTTCTCACATAAATAGATGATTGGTTTTATCCTAGTATAAAACTTAGGCTTTGTTTAGTTTCAGGGTGTAAAGTTTTGGGGTGTCACGTGGGGTGTTTGGATACTAATAAAAAAATAAATTACAGAATCTATCAGTAAACTGTGAGATGAATTTATTAAGCCTAATTAATCCATCATTAGCACTTGGGTTACTGTAGCACTTTTATTGTCAAATCATGGACTAATTAGACTTAAAAGATTTGTCTCGCAAATTACATGCATTCTATGTAATTAGTTATTTTTTTAGTCTATATTTAATACTCCATGCATGTATCCAAACATCCGATATGATAGGGTGTAAAGTTTTGTGGTGAGAACTAAACAAGGCCTTCCACATGTAATTTATAAAGTGTCTCACGAGACCAGATGAGTTCCAAAGAAAAAACACGATTTAGGTCTCAGACTGACAAAACTAGCTCAACGGTTAAATAGTGTCACACAGAGACTCACGCCCTGTTCGGCTGATGGTTTTTGTGGTTGATACCGATGCTGATGCTGATTTGTTGTGAGAGAAAAATACTGCTGAGGGTGTGTTCACTTCCCATGCAAACCCAAAATATTTCCTCTCCCACCCATCACATCGAATCTTTGAACGTATGCATGGAGCATTAAATGTAGGTAAAAAAGATAACTAATTGCATAGTTTGTCTGTAAATGTCGAGACGAATCTTTTGAGCCTAGTTAATCCATGGTCGGATAAATTTTGCCAAATAACAACGAAAGATGCTACAGTAGTTTTTCACCAACTGAACACACCCTAAATAGCTGGCTGATTCTTGCTCAAGCGAATGGGGCCTCAGTCGATACAGACCTAAGCCGATTTGGAAAACCTGTGTGGGCTGGGCTATGCACAGTCCCAGGCCAGACGCGCGTGTGCCTGTTTTTACAGGTTTGTCCAAAATTATCTATTTAAATGTAATTCAATCTCAATTTGATGTTTTTTGTTTGCGCGTATATTTTTAATTATCTTCCACTTACCTAATCATATTTTAGCTGTCAACATCGTTCGTAACTTCGTATTCACACGAATTGATTCTAATGGTTTACTGTGAAATTCACGCACTCGCCACCAAGAAGATCGAGGGTTCGGGGCGGCCGTAATTGTCACTGCAAGAAGCAACAGTAAATGTGAAATGGACGAAAATGACAAAAATGGCCCACCAGGGCAAGATTGCACTGTAGTTACTAGCATGGAAAGGGCTAGCGGGCCAGTGCCGGGGCCCACTTTGCCGACGATAAGGAACACAACTCACAAACAGACATTACTTGCCTTCTTTGACTAATATACGTCGTCCAAAACTCCAAATGAAAGATGCGTCTCACAGTCGAATTAGAGAAATATCTCGCATTGCAGGGTGCCACTGCCACAGACTCACAGCGTGTTTTTGGCAACTGCAAGCTGGAAAGAGGCATGAAAATTAGTGACGAAAGTTGCTGAAGACAGTTAAATAAAGATTTAATTTTAGTCTCAATAATTTTAGTCTCAATTTTAGTCTCAATTCTTTGACGAAAGTTGCTGACGAAAGTTGCTGAAGACAGTTAAATGAAGATTTAATTTTAATTGCAGTGCCGTACGCAAAGGGCAACTGCTACCATGAGCCTCATTGGTACAAGTTATACAAGGTAGATTACATTGATCCTTTCCTGTAAGCTTGAGTACCAAGTGTATGGGCTGTAGCATTGAAGCTCCTTGCAATCTTCAGTACTTGTATTTTCTGATTGGAAACTTCCTTTAAAAAATTTTCAGTGAAAGACTTTATCTCCCAATGAGGGGGTGAGCTGAGATCTTGGCCATTGAAGAAATTGACAAGCAGCTGGTTGTCTGATAAGAAAGAAATGTCATTCGTTTGGAGCAAGGAGTTGATTGAAGCTGCCAAGGCGAGACCAGCTGCCTCAGCCATGAGAACTGAGGTGACATTTCTGATCTTGGCTTTGATGAAGAACTTGGCTTTGATGAAGAACTTGGCTTGGTTTCTTGGATCTAGGATAAAAATCCCAAGACCTGCTTTTCTTGGATTGGATGCCATCATGTCCGGGATAGTGGATGCATCAGAGTAGCACTTGACACCACGGAGTGGCATTGGATACCTGCAAATAGCTTGATTGGCCAGAATGCCAAGTCTGAACTCATCACATGAAAGAGGCACCTGTGGATCTTCATTCTCATTATGTTGACCTGCAGAAATAGAATTTTGTGCATTTGGCGCATTGCGAGCACCTCCTGATGATGCAGATCCCCTGCTGCATAAAGAAGAAACCTCCGCCTCTATCGCATAATGTACCTGCAAAACAGACCATTTTTTCCTACCAAATCGAAAATCATTTCTAGCTTTCCAAATGTACCAAAGAGTAGTCATTATTCTTTGCAGATCGGCATTCGAAGTGTTCCTGTTAATGATAGCCGCTAAAATTTCCTGTACTCCATCCTGTTCAAAAGGAAGCATGGAGGTGCGCAAAGGAGTTTTGGCAGAAAACCAAACTGCCCTTGCAAAGTTGCAGTGGAAAAACAAGTGAGCATCATTTTCAAGTAGGTTGCAGTTAGCACAATTCTTGTTGATTTTAGTTGACAAATTTCCTGCCCTAGCCCCCGTATCAATAGCCCTTCTAATGAGTCTCCAGCAAAACATTTTATGTTGGGGGCTAAGAGTTTAAGAGCCCAAACTCTGTCCATGATATTCATTACCTGTGAAGCAACACTCCTAGCTCCTTGGGCTGGAGGTGTACTTGTGACTGTGCATTAAGAAATTTAAAAGCATCTTTAGTGGTGCATACGCCTTTGGGAGCCGGTTTCCATCTCACTGTGTCCTGGCTATTAGAAGGAACATACATAGTTTGGAATATGACAGAAGCTGCATTATTGTCAAAAATCGTGGGAACGTGCTAAGTGCAATCACAACTCTCTGTTGAAACCCGATGGAGAAAGGGTGACCGAGCAAGCTGAGATCGAAAGTGTGGTGAGATAGTTCTATTCTGAGCTGTTTACTGCACAGGAGATCCTGGGGCCTGGGCCGGTGCTAAACTATGTCCCACAAAGAGTTACAGATCAGATGAATGCTGAACTTACAAAGCCGTTTGAAGCTGAGGAGGTACACACGGCTCTGTTCATGATGGGGCCGAACAAGGACCCCGGACCCGATGGCTTTACAGCGGGTTTTTTCTAGCACCATTGGCGACTGCTTGGACCGAGTATCACCAAAGCGGTCCTGGATTTTCTCGATGGAGGTGAGATGCAAAACGAGGTAAATTTGACCACAATTGTTCTCATCCCAAAAGTTAAGAACCCACAGGAAATGAAGAATTTTAGGCCAATCTCATTGTGCAATGTTATCTACAATTTGTGCTCCAAAGTTCTTTCCAACGGGCTGCGAGGGTTCCTAGATGAGATTGTATCTGAAGAACAAAGTGCCTTTGTCCCTGGAAGACGGATAACTAACAACGATTTGATAGCCTACGATTGTACGCACTATCTAAAAAGGAAGAAGGGCAAATCCGGTAAAAGGTAGAGATGGCGGACCAGAGGGGGGGTGAATAGTCCTTTCTAAAAAATAAACACGTCGGCTAACCAAAACAAATGCGGAATTAAACTTATCGGTCTAGCCAAGACTTCACCCCTCTAACTAAGTTCACAAGCACCTTAAAAATGATTCTAATTAGGCAACAAAGGTGCCGGGCTAGCTAGTGTTCTCCTAAACAATTCTAGCTTGCAAAGTCATATAAACCTATGCAACTAGTATTTTCAAACAAAACGTGGAGCACCTACACAAATTAGTGAAGCAAAGCACACAAAGCTTAAGCTCACTAGCAAAGCTCAATAACAAGGCAACCAATGCCAAATTAGAGAGCGCAAATTACTTAACTACACAAACTAAGCAATGTGACTAACAAGGCTACACAAACTAAATTAGTCACGCAAGGGGATACTTCTAGCTACACAAGCAAGAAGATAACTAGCAAGCTACGCAAGCTAACTAGTCACAAGAGTAACTACACAAGCATAAGTATATGAATGTAAATATAAGCTTGTGTAAAGTAAATGCAAACCACCGAGAAGAGTAGGCAAGGTTGACATGGTGATTTTCTCCCGAGGTTCACTTGGTTGTCACCAAGCTACTTTCCCGTTGTGTCGACCAACACTTCGTAGTTCAGCGGCTAATCGGTCACACACTGAGCCTCTCAAAAGGCACCGCAAGAACCCACCATCAAGTGTGGTAGCTCAATTACACGCTCTACTAGAGTTGTTTTTCGCGATCCCTGCAGGATAAGCACAATCCCCCTCACAAAGCTTTTCCGGAGTCTCACACAATCTTCTTGCGAGCTTCGACGGAGTCGCAAGCCACCAAGCCGTCTAGGAGGTGGCAACCTCCAAGAGTAACAAGCACCACCGGCTTGCAACACGATCACCTAGTGCCACTCGATGCAATCTCTCAGAGCAACGCAATAGAATCAACTCACTCGCAATCGATTCGCACTCTTGCAAGCACAAGTTACTTAGAGGCTCTTCTAGCACTCCCAAAGCATGGACACTAAGTCCTAAGGGTGCCAAGCTCCTGCCAAGGCCGGCCACCACTTTTATTTATAAGCCCACAAACGAATATAGCCGTTATGCCATCACTGGGCAAAAATCGCGAGCGACAGACGCTACTGCCGCGTCTGTCGCTCCACATAGCGGCCACGTGTCCACTTCTCCAACGGTCGAATTTATAAGCCACCACTTCTCCAACGGTCGAATTCCCAGTGTCAGACGCGTCTATCGTGGCCCAGTCCAGCGTCTGTCGCAGTGACAGACGCGACATAGAGAACACCGCGCCACGCTCAGCCGACAGACGTGTCCGTTGCGTCGTCAACAGACGTGATGCAGCGTCTGACGCTCGCGCGCTCACCTTCTCGCACCGGCACTGCTGACGCCACCACGGACAGACGCTGACGCCAACGTCTGTCGCGTGAACGTTCGCGCGTCCGACGCTCCTCTCCAGCACGCGCCACCTAGGGTTAACCGACAGACGCACGGGCCGGTGTCTGTCGCCCTGTGAGCCAACGTCTGTCGCCTATATTTCATGCAAAACTCCACCTTTGCTTGCTCCACTTGTTCCACCCTTTCACATATGAGCTATCCCAAGTATGTGTATCACTAAAGCACATGTTTTAGCTCATGAAACACCTCCGTGATTTCACCTCCAATTCTCGACATCGGCATGAAGGAAAATAAGCGTTTCATTTCCTCGAAAACGCCTGAATCCCGCCTCGCAAGCTCGACGGGAGGGAGAGAGGATCCCAAACCCCTCTGAACTGCTCAAACTCCATTGCCTTCGCAAATGTGCCAACACCAATAAGTGATCACCACCTTGTGCACGTGTGTTAGCATTTTCACAATCATTTTCTCCGAGGAGTCAGGTACTCAACTTGCCTCGCCACTCAATCCTAACACGTATGCAAAGTTAGATCGCTCAAGTGGCACTAGATGACCGATATGCAAACAAGTTTGCCCCTCTTTATAGTACGACCATCTATCCTAAATTCGGTCATCAACTTCTCTACACACCTATGACCGGTGAAATAGAAATGCCCTAGGATTATACCTTTGTCTTGCGCATTCCATTCCATCTCCTCTATTATTGATGCAACACATGCACCAAACAATCATTAAATGATATGATCCATTTTATATCATCATGTGACCGTATTGGTTCATCGATCTTGGCCTCACTTGCTCTTCACCGTTGCCTCGGTCCTTCGGTGCCAAGCCATCACACAACTTGCCATTCACCCTAGCAACCGGTCCATTGAGCTAAGCCTCATCTTGATATTCCCCACCTTGGTCACATGACTCCATGTCATGTCTCATGTGCAATAGACTCCTTCATGACACCATCACCTGTGGACTAATCTCCTGTGTATCTCACATAACCATAATTAGTCCACCTAAGGTTGTCACTCAATTACCAAAACCAAACAAGGACCTTTCATCCGGGGCCTGTGCCATCAGACTTGACATGGCTAAATCTTATGGCCGTGTTGAGTGGGATTACTTGAGAGGGATTATGTTAAAGCTGGGCTTTGCTGATGCCTTTGTGTCCTTGATTATGAGATGTGTGACCTCAGTCTCGTTGTCAGTAAGAGTTAATGGAGTGCTAACTGAGTCTTTCAGGCCGTCTAGGGGGATTCGTCAAGGTGATCCTATATCCCCTATTTGTTTCTCCTATGTGCCGAGGGGCTATCTTGCTTGCTCAAATCGAGGGGGCTGGTGTATCTATCCAGAGGTGCGCGTGTGGGTGTCCACGCCCCCTGGATTTCACACTTACTCTTTGTGGATGATTGCATAGTGTTTTTAGAAGCATCACAAAAGGGGGCCTTACGATTGCAAGAGGTACTTGATATCTATGGTTGTGGATCTGGCCAGATGGTCAATCGTGATAAGTTGGCAGTATTTTTCAGCAGTAATTTTTCGGATGATATGAAGGTTGAAGTTCGACAAGCTCACGGCTCTGGGACGGTCCAGCACTAAAGCATTTGAGTTCATGCCAACGCGAATCGAAAATGTGATTGGTACTTGGAGTGGGAGGGAAGCAAGCCAAGCTGGACGGGAGGTACTCATGAAATCAGTAGCCTAGGCAATCCCTACTTACTCCATGAGCTGTTTTCTGTTGTCAAAAACAACTTGTAAGAAAATGAGATCTCCTATTGCCAATTATTGGTGGGGCAACTCGGTAGATAGCAGGCGCATTCACTGGCTTAGCTGGGAGCGACTCACTTATCCGAAGGCTCTGGGAGGGATAGGTTTCAAAGATATGCGAAACTTTAATTTGGCAATGCTTGGGAAATAAGGTTGGAGATTGATGGTTAATCCAGATAGCTTGTGTGCTCGGGTGCTCAAAGGGAGATACTACCATGATGGTGATTTTCTTTCTAGCACACAGAAGAGACATGCAAGCCATACTTGGCAAGCAATCTTGGCTGGCCATGATGTGTTGTCACGCGGACTGATCAGGAGGATTGGTAATGGGGAGTCGATGAACATCTGGCGTGATAGGTGGTTACCAAATCATTTCGGAGGTCGACCACTTACAGCCGCAGATGGGCAGTCGGTCTCTCAAGTAGCAAACCTATTATCAGAAAATGGACAATGGAATGACAGTATGATCAGGCAGATCTTTATCCCTGTCGACGCTGCAGCCATCTTGTGTACACCGGTGCGAGCATAGTAAGATGATATGTGGGCTTGGGAGCCTGAGAAACATGGAGTCTATTTGGTTCGCTCTGCCTACAGATTACTAGACACGACGCGGATTGCAAACAGTGAGAGGCAAGTGGAGGGGGGTTCAGGCGACACTTGCTGGCAAAAACTTTGGAAGCCGAAAGTGCTGCCCAAAATCAAGGTTTTTTTTGGTGGCGTGTCATTCATGAATTCCTCCCAGCTCGCCAGGTCCTGCACCGAAAGCACATTGAACCGATTAAAAACTGTGAAGACTGCGGTGCCGCTTCAGAATTGATAAGACATGTGCTGATCGAGTGTTCGGTCGCCAAAGCTTTCTAGGAGTAGACAAAAGCAATTACAGGTGTGAAGCTCCCACTGCTGCATCATGAATCCTGGGCACATGACTTGATCGAGGGACGAGCAAGCTCCAAGCAGAGTCAACCAACAATCCTCATTGGCATGTATGCGCTATGGATGCAACAGAATAGAGAAGACATGGGGAGTAGGCCCTGTCGGTCAGGGTCACCGTCCAGTGGGCAATTGATCTAGCTTTTGATCTTCTACAGGTTGGGCAATCTCAAACTACGCTTGGGAGGCAGGAAGCTATGCCGAGATGGGAAAAGCCGACTGACGGATGGTTCAAATGCAACACTGACGGAGCTTTCTATGACCGACAATGGAAAGGAGCCACAGGTGCAGTCATGCGTAATGCTACCGGGGGATTTGTGCGAGCCTCGACACAGTGGTATGAACATTGTCTCGATGCCCTCACAACAGAAGTGCTGGCCCGTCGGGATGGTGTGCGCATGGCCCTTCATTTAGGCATTCAGTACTTTTGGCTTGAGACTGACTGTCAGGAGGTAGTGAAGCTTTGGCAGGAAGGCGTGCACCAGAGATCCAGTATTGTGACAATCTTGAAGGAGATAAAAGGAGCTGAGCTCTAGTCTTCAGGATTTTAAATTTTCTTTTGTTGCTGGATCTTGTAATGAGATAGCGCACATACTAGCTATACAAGTCACGGGCGATACATGGGCTGGATGATGGTCGAGTACACCGGCTTGTGTCTCGAACCTGCTGACTACAGATTGTAATTTTGCTCCCTCCTAATGAATGAAGCTCCTTGATTGCCAAAAAAATACTCATAGTCCTAATTTTGAGTATTAGGGATCCAAAGATCAGAAATTTTTTATGGCAAAGTGGGAACAGTTATAGGAAGATTGATGTGATCATGAATTTCTTTCCAAATTGGGAGCCATGGTGTGGACCAGATGCTGGAATCCCCATTGTGTATTTGGATAGTGCAATTATTAACCAAAATATCTTTGACTTGTAGTACAGAAGACCAGAAGGCTGATTTTGTGGAATTGTTGCTAGCCAACCAAAAGTTTGTATTTGGAAAATATTTAGCTTTGAGGATGTTTGTGAGGAAGGGGTTCTTACCTGTTGCAACATTCCAAGCTGCATGTAGAAGGAGACTTCGGTTCACAGTGAGCAGATCTCTTATTCCTAAACCTCCTTTTTTGGGCCTGCAAATGTCTTTCCAAGATCTGAAATGAAAAGAAGATGTAGCATTGTCTTCCAGTACTCCAGCCCACTAAAAATTGCTAATGATAGTGGTGATTTTAGAGATAAAAGTTCTGAAAAATAAAATAGTAGACATAATATATAGGAATAGAAGCAAGCACAAAATTTATGTAAGTGAGGCGGCCAGCATGATTGAGTTTATTTGCCTTGAGAGTGGTGAGCTTAGCCTGAATTTGTTGAGGATGAAATCATAAGCTTTAGCCCTGTCACTATGATTAAAAATGAGTGGGTGACCAAGATAAATCATGTTAGGCAAGAGATCAGAAACAGGAAAAACATTCTTGACTGCCATTTTGCTGCTGGTGTCAACA
Organism: Saccharum spontaneum; assembly: GCA_022457205.1. NCBI lineage: Eukaryota > Viridiplantae > Streptophyta > Magnoliopsida > Poales > Poaceae > Saccharum > Saccharum spontaneum. The sequence goes on along the minus strand of CM039592.1, from coordinate 17,758,896 downwards.
TTTTTACTGAAGACAATAGAAGACTTCGCCAAATTAGGAGTTTCACCTGAGACTGTTCAGAAATCCTGCAGAATGGAGTTGATCTTAGATGCTTCTTCATTATTAGCCTGCCCACAAATAATAAGATCATCTGCAAAAAGTAAAGAATGAATACGAGGGCAAATCGGGCCAAAAGAAACTTCCTAGATATTATGAGTGTTGGAGTGGTGTTGAAGGCAAATAGATAATTCATTCACTGCAATAATAAAAAGGTAAGGAGATAAAGGGCAACCTTGCCTAACACCACGTTGGGGACAAAAGGAGGGAGCGGGTTCACCATTGATGATAACAGACATCGTAGTGGTGGATATGCAATTATAGATGAGATGAATAAAATGATCTTTAAAACCTTGCCTCTTTAGAACAGTTACAATAAAATTCCATTCAATCCTATCAAACGCCTTGGTAAGATCAAGTTTTAAAAGAAAAGCTTTTTGAGTCCAACTCTTGAGATTAAAGTTGTGAATAATTTCTTGAGCAATGATAATATTAGAAGCAATATGCCTACCATGAACAAAAGCAGCTTGGGAAGGGTGGATGATGTGAGGTAAATGATTCCTGATTCTATACGCAAGAGGTTTGGCAATAATTTTACAGGATACATTGTAGAGGCTAATCTGTCTGTAGTCCTTAGGCATTTTAGGATTGTTAATCTTGGGTATGAGTGCAATATTAGTGCGATTAATATCAGGTGGTAAAGATCCAGTTTGATAAAAGGAGGAGACAAGATTAAGCACATCCATACCTATCCAATTCCAGGCCGATTTGTAGAAAGCAGCATTCAGTCCATCTGGCCCCGGGGCTGCATTACTTCTCATATTCTTTACAATCGAGTGAAGTTCCTGCGTAGAGTTTGTAAATGGATCATCTTCTAAGGGTCTATGTCGATCTAGTTCAATAGTCCAGCTCTGCATTTCATTGATTCCCTTGCAATTATTTTTAGTCTTGAAAATGTCAATGAAATAATTATTAGCAGTTTGAGCAAGCTGATCTTGAGTGGTGGAGAAGGAGCCATCAGGATTTTTAAGGCTGGCAATAATATTTTGCAAAAAATCACGGAATCACTGGCATGGAAGGCAGAAAAAAAATCATGAAATCCCCATATCGACCCCACTACCCTACTAATTACACGGTATCAATGCATTACTATGACCCATCGCCGCAGTATGTGGACGAGAATCCTGAATCCTGAATGACAACCGGCAAGCTACTTTCAAAATCAAAACAATTGAAGTAGAAGTACCTTTACTTCCGTACTCACTCCGTATCGGATTTAGAAGTCGTTTAGGACAGCGACACGGTCTCTAAAACACAACTTTGATCTCTTGTTTTTATAAAAAAATATTTATGGAAAAGTGATATATGTATACTTTTATAAAAGTATTTTTCAAGACAAAACGACTTCTAAATCCGATACGGAGGAAGTATGTATTAGTAGACGAAATGGCAAAATCAGCCCATGGGCCCAGGCAGGGTCGACCAGCCCATCAGTTGGTGACCGTCTGGTCCGTCCGGTATTGTGGGGCTCGTCAGTCCAGCAGCAGCGTTCTCGGCCGTCCTTGTAGGCTTGTACTAGTAGCGCCTGGGCTGGTTTTCACCCTGCTACACCCACCCAACCAGAAACCGACGCGCGGCCCCCACCAAACCGACTCGAAGTCACGGGCCCGCAATCCGAATATCAGCCCCACGCTTCCTTCTCACCCCGTACGTCGTCTCGCCGACTCGAATTGGGGATCTGACGCGCGAGCACAAAGCCGCGGCCCCAACCCGACCAAAACCTAGCCCTCCTCGGGTTCCGCCGCCGCCGATCCACCCGTCGTCTCCCCGCCCGCCGGCCGCGATGTACAACGGCATCGGGCTGCAGACCGCGCGGGGGTCGGGCACCAACGGGTACGTCCAGACCAACAAGTTCTTCATCAGGCCTCGCTCCACCTCCGGCGGGGGCCCGCCGGGCGGGCCGCACAGGCCGCCGCTCCCCGACGCCGCCGATGGCGGCGGCGGGCTCGGCGGGATGCGCAAGCCCAACAAGGAGATCCTCGAGCACGACCGCAAGCGCCAGGTCGAGCTCAAGCTGCTCGTGCTCAGGGACGCGCTCGAGGAGCAGGGCTACACCGACGGCGAGATCGAGGAGCGCGTCGACGAGGCGCGCAAGGCCGCGGAGGCGGAGGCCGCCGCGGCCGCCGCAGCGGAGGAGGCAGGGACCGGTCTCGGCGCCGGGCGACCGCCTCTACCCGGCGGCAGAGGGTATGGATTTGTTGGCGTCTTGTAGGTTTTGGTCAGTTGACAATTTTCGTGTTAGGTTTTCAGACTTACTATGGTGTCTCATCATAGGTTTTGGTCAGTTGTCTATTTTCTTGTTTCGGTTCAGAATGCTGCAGATAAGGCCACATGTAAATTATCTAGCAAGACATAGATAAAGTGGCTTCTATATTAGTTTTGGGAGACTTCTTCATATTTTGACGTTCTGTTTATATGTGCTTGCATTTGTCCATCGTTAGGACCCTATAATCATTAATCAGCAATGTTTTCAGATCGTATTATCGAGGCTAGTCGTATGACCACCGATCAGACGACTAATCGTGATTAGTCATCGATCAGGGTCGATTAGCCGGTCTGATCGGTCTGATCGGCTAGTCGGACCAATTAGTCGTCCTCATGCCTAGATGACCTGATCGACCATGTATATACTATATATATATATATGATGTAAATATATGTAAACATGGCCATAAATAGGTAAATGGTAGAGGCAAACAACCAAGCACAGTTTGACATGTAATCATGTCTGTAATGAATCGTTATCATGCGGCGGCTGCAGCTGGTTCACTGATTCACTCACTCCCCTCACTCAGCACGTCAGCACTCCTCTTCTTCTAACCCTAATGGGCCAGCCAAAGGTGGGCTGAAATCTATCTACATCATGTACCTGTACTGGCCCAACTTATCGTCCAGCTAGCCTTATTGGACGACTAATCGCGATTAGTCGTCATTTATCGGACGATAAGTTTTCTGATCGAAAAAAACTAATCGAGGGCCCTTATCGAGCACCTATTTACGGTAAGGACGACTAATCGTGATTAGTCGTCCGATCTGAAAACATTGTTAATCAGTCCCTAGCTTTGCACATATAGGAAGTCTGGCTTTCTAGACTTTGTTTTACTTTCTTTCTATTATATGTTCCCACCATAGAATTGCATATTGATGGAGTGGATAGATGGTAAGATTCTTGCTCTTCTTTCATGTAGTTTGTTTTAGATAGATGGATGCCTACACTTCGTTTTTCCTTTGTCATCTTTTAGAAACAAAATTATTGCTTGCAGCTGGTTCTGTATGCGAATTGAATATTAATAATGGGTTTGCCTGTGCATGGTGTGATTCATCAGTTTTTAGCTTTGGATGTGGAGAGCTTGCTGCATGCCATGATTTCATCCATTCCTGTGCAGATGTGGGAAAGTCTGTCATTTTGTAATGGTTGATTTTATGTCTATTAGACCTTTTTCTGTTGGATGGCATATTGATGCTGATGATAGACAATAGAAGATGACCACGCTACTTTCATGTAGCTTTTTCTTTTTAGTTGGATGCCTCCATTTAGTATCTGAGATTGTATCGCCATTTGAAAATGAAACTATTAGTCTCTTGAGGTTTTTTTTTTGGTATCTAAATTCTGATCCTAAGTTGCCATATTTTTCTCAGGTTTACAGACACACAGAGCCACCATGTTGCCGCAAGGAAGGAGAAACAGCTTGAGACTCTAAGGGCTGCTTTAGGGCTGGACGTTGAGGATGCAAAGAAGAAAGGGGATGTAGAAAGTGATGTAGAATCTGGGGAGCTGGTTCCTGGTAAGTATTACGAGGAACTGGATACTGCTGGGCAAAAGGATAGCAAGGATTCAAAGGATGCAAAGAAGAGCAAGAAGAAAAAAGAGAGTGAAAAAAGTAGTCGACATAGAAGTTCAAGAAAGAGCAAGTATGACTCGGACTCAGATCACGATCATGACACAAAAACAAAGAAGAAGAGTTCTCGCCATGATTCAGAAGATGGTTCAGAGACTGATTATGATGAGAAGAAGGAAAAGAAACACAACAAGAAACCTCGTCTTGGTTCAGATGATGATTCTGAAAATGATCGGAAGAAAGTCAAGCGTGGAAAGAGCTCTCGTCATGATTCCGATTCTGATACGGATAGTGGCTATGGCAAGAAGAAAGCCAAACATGCAAAGAATGATCGAGGTGAAAGAAAGAAGATACCAGTGAAGAACTCTCATCATGATTCCGAGTCTGATACAGATAGTGGCTATGGCAAGAAGAAAACAGAACATGCAAGGAATGATAAGGGTGAGAGAAAGAAGATACCAGTAAAGAATTCTCGTCATGATTCCAAATCTGATACAGATAGTGGATATGGTAAGAAGAAAACGGGGCATGCAAAGAGTGAACGTGATGAGAGAAAGAAGGTACCAGTGAAGAGCTCTCGTCATGATTCCGACTCTGATACAGATAGTGGCTATGGCAAGAAGAAAGTGGAAGATGCAAAGAATGATAGGGGTGAGAGAAAGAAGATACCAGTAAAGAATTCTCGTCATGATTCTGAATCTGATACAGATAGTGGATATGGCAAGAAGAAAACGGAGCATGCAAAGAGTGAACGCGATGAGAGAAAGAAGGTACCAGTGAAGAGCTCTCGTCATGATTCCGACTCTGATACAGATAGTGGCTATGGCAAGAAGAAAGTGGAACATGCAAAGAATGAACGTGATGAGAGAAAGAAGATACCGGTGAAGAGCTCTCGTCATGATTCGGAGTCTGATACAGATAGTGGCTATGGCAAGAACAAAATGGAACATGCAAAGAATGAACGTAATGAGAGAAAGAAGATACCAGTGAAGAGCTCTCGTCATGATTCTGAGTCTGATACAGATATTGACTATAGGAAGAAGAAAATAGAACATGCGAAGGGCATATGCAATGAGAGAAAGAAAATGCCAGTGGGAAGCTCTCGTCACGATTCTGACTCTGATACAGATAGTGCCTATAGGAAGAAAGTAGTGGAACATGCAAACATTCATAATGGGAAAAACAAGATACCAGTGCAAAGCTCTCATCAGTATGAGAAGCCTAGAAAATACAAGGAAAGTTTTCGCCATGACTCAGATTCAGATGGTCTTTCCCGTGATAAGGAAAGACAACTGAATGCTGCAGCGTTAAAAAAGGATGTGCAAGAGCAAAGGAAACTAGCTAGCTCTAGTGAGAGTTCAGATTACAGCAGCAGCCTCAGCAGCAGTGATTCTGACATGAGTGCAGATAGCTATGAGGAACAAAAAAGGAGTCGAGCTGAAGGGAGAAGAAATGAGCTGACTACACAAAGGCAGAAAGAGGAGGAAAGAAAAGAGCTTGAGAAGCAACAGCAGAGAGAGGTAGAGAGGAAAGAGTTGGAGAAGCAAAAGCAAAGGGAGGAAGAGAGGATGGAGATGGAGAAGAAAAGGCAGCGAGAGAGGGAGGAAGAGAGACAGAGGGAGAGAGAGCAATATGGAAGGAAAGGTGGAAATGATGTGGAGAGAGACAACAAAAGGAAACTGATAGATGATCGGTATGATCCAAATTCAAGTAGAGTTAGAGAAGAGGGATACAAAGACCGTCAGAACAGAGATGACAATAGATGGCAGGAAGAGCATGGTCGACACAGTAGATATATGGATAGTCATGATTCCAAGAGGTCAAGGCGTGATGATGACTCGCATTACCATTCAAGGAGGGATTATGAACAACGCTATTCTAGAGATGAACATAGAGACAGAAGGCGTCGCTAAATGTAAGGTATATCAACCACCCTACTGTAACTCCCATTGACATACCTGGTGCCTGCATTGTAAGATGAGCTCATGTTTACCAAATCATACAACCAGTCTACATTAAGCTGTAGGCTGTAGGTTTTAGAAGCTGTGCATATCTGTGTATGTTATGAGCTCCTAATATGTTTTGGATGCTACATGCCTACATTTTGGTACACCATCCTTTTGTTTGTGTCAAATTAATTGCTTATTATGCAAATATATACATTTATCTCACCATACTCTATGCCTTATGTGCAGCCATATTGGTAATCCTTGTAAAGGAAGAGAGCAGCGCATCTTGAAGAATACCCGTTCTAGGTGGACTTATTCTCAGTTCTCACCCATAAGTTTCAGTCCTAGATCTTTTCTGCGGCAGCAAGACCACCCATCAGTACCCCGCTGCAGCATTAAGCTTTGTTTGTGTTTGTATCATACTTTTGTTTTATTACGCAAAGAGCAAAGTCTCCAATATGTAATGTGTTTTGGCACAGACATGAATGGCAGAATTTTTTGTTGGAACTTGTGGTACGCCTGTTGCCGATCATCATTATGAAAAGTTGTCTTTAGCTTATATTTGATGAGCTCCAAGTTTTTCAAAATTTTGGTGTGCCTGTTGGAGGGTTCATCTCATGTTTCATATATGCTGCTCAAGCCTTTTTAAGGTTTAGATAAACCTTATGTTTACAGGCTTCTTTAGATTAGAAAAACAACACCAAGTTTAATACGTGGTACTAGATTTCAAGTGGGAACCAAACATAAAAAAAAGGCTGGATTCCTTTGTATAGTCTTGAATTCCTAAATAATAAAAGTTGTTCGTCTTTGTGCACTGCTTGTACACGATCGATTTTCTCAATCCTGGTGCACGATTGTTACGGCTGACATGTCCCAAAATGGAAGACCGAACCCTCTGTCCCAAAAATCCAAATTCATCTATTTTAGAACGCAGCAAGATAATAAAATTAAATATGTTCAATATATCCGCAACACAAATATGAAAGGACAGTACTAGTGCCTGGATGTTCGGGCAGACGCTCATGTCCTACTCGCGGCTACTGCACGCCCGCGCCCGCAGCTGCGCAACGCTCCATCCCTCTATTTTTCACACGCATGCACGGTGCCCTAGCAGCTGCAGCAGATAACTGTGGCAGGTGAGTCACATTACAACATATACAACGCCTGATCTACTTTTGAAATATCCAGATGAAACTCCTGCAACATGCGTTTGAAGAAAGATAAAACACTTGAAACATGTGTCTGAAACATTTACGAAAACACCTAAAAATGCTTGAAAAGCCATTGCAAAACATATGCAACATCCTTACAAAAACACTTGCAAACTTATGTGTGAAACATACGCAACATCCAAATAAAAACACTTGCAACGTACGTCTGAAAAAACAAATGAAACATTTGAAACAGACGCTTGCAATATACGTGTATAGTCATTGCAACATATGCAATATCCGATCTACTTTTGCAACATCTATACGAAACACTTGCAACATACCTCTTAAACATCTACAAAGATTGGAACATACGTTTGCAACATGGGGGGAGAGAATGAGACCGGTCGATTCCGGCCGTCAGGGTGGGAGTCGGCGGCGTGCGAGCACCATCAGCACCGGTCGCGCTCGTGGGTGCCCTTGGCTCAGCTAGAGACAACCTGAGGCGCCTCGGCACCTGCGCCCAGCCACCATCGGCAGGGGCAGCGGCGGTGGGCCCGTGAGGGCGATGCATCCTGACAGCGCTAAGTTGGGAAAGAGGCCGGGGAGGCACTGCACGAATTGAGCGAGGAGACGACATGGTCAGCTTTGGTGGAGGAGGAAGCAACGGTGGTGGCATAGGGCTCTGCTGCTGCCTATAAACACGAGAGACCTGGAGCTAGGGAGGGCGAAACGGAGTGGAGAAATAGAGAGACAGCGGAGTGGAAGCCGCGTCCGAACTGACGCGAGCGGACGGACGCCTGCAGCCGAGTATTTCGGAATATGAAATATGTCAACGCAATTTTGTTCACTTATCTCCATGCAAACGAGCAACAAAAAATCACCAAAAGGAGCACATGGCGTAAGGCAAGAACCCAGGAACTTGATCGTACCTCTTCATTCATCTCAAGGGAAGTTAAGTCATAGAGACCGCAAGGGGTGTACACCGGCAAGTCATGACTCATGACAGTTTTACATTGTAAGCGTGTTCTCACGGCATTATTGCCTATATACTTGACAACAGAAAGCCTACAACTGCAACCAAGCTAAGAATCTGTGGCCTTTTCAAGCACAAAAGTGGTCTCTGTTTATTGAGTATGCCGGTGTGTTTATATGCAGCAGCTATTCTACAGGGCAGAACCAGCACGGCGGCGCCTAGTTGCGTTTGAGGTAGAAATCTGGCCGAGTTCCTCACTCTGGCTTGGCAGCACTCGTTCTCTGACTGGGGTATAATGCCTCAGCCAGACGCCAGTGTATACCTGGAGAAATAACAGAACATCGTCAGCTGAAGAAATGATATAGGCAAAAATCTGGTCTCAGGCCACTTGTACCACAAATTTTCTTACAAACAGCATGACAGCATATAGATGTTGAGCGGGAATATTCGCTCTAATAGTTTTGAAGTATATGACAAAACGAAGTTTGGTGATGCAGGAATTTGAGAGTTCACACTGGTTCATAAATAGAGAAACAGTAACAGTACTATATCATATTTTCCCTTTATAGTTTCTACTGACCTGTTGGGGCCTCATAATCTTAGTGTCGGGATCATCGAGTGACTCTTTCCAATGCGTTAGCCAGCCAGCCATGCGAGGAATGGCAAACAGCACAGGAAAAAATTCTGTAGGGAATCCCATTGCCCTGGAAACCAATACAGTAACAGTAAAACTACCATAGTACCAAGGGGAGGAAAAGAAAGGAAATCAGGTGTAGCTCCCAATGAAAGTACCTATAAATTAGCCCAGAGTAGAAGTCCACATTTGGATATAGCTTCCTCTTGATAAAATATTCGTCTGACAGTGCTGCCTTTTCTAGAGCAATGGCCACCTGACATGGCATAAGGAAAAAATAAAATATTAGACAACCCAGTTAGTTTTGTCAAGGCACTCTTCTTGTTGCATAGCCAGATTGTCTATTATCCCCATTTTACTGCAGAATTCTTGGAATTCTCATTTCCTTGAGCAGAAATTTTCACTTATGAGATGGAAAATAATTAAGTAGCAAAATGGCCAATTGTAATCACGTAAGAGTATACCAGCATTGCTTGTGGCCAGTATACTGTTGTGAATGGTTCTATCATTTTGAAACCATGACCATACAGCCATCTATTAGACACTAGGGAAACTAGGGGAGATAAAATGTTTAACAGTTTTCTATTTTAGAGCTTCAATGCAAAGTAATTTGCAAATATCTTACTCATTCTATAAGTTCAATTTTCTATCTGAGAAAAAAGCTTTATATTTCATCGTTTGCAAGATTCACATGACAAAGTAACTGTTTACCACCCTATGCACAGTCAGAAACTCTTAACTGGTTACTACTTACTACACATTGCCAGAAATCTCAAACCACAATACAACTAACTCTAAAGAAAGGTTAAATCCAGAAAACATTTCCTGTCTATGATCAAAGCACATGGGAAAGCTAACCTCAATAAGTGGATCCCGTCCAACAATTGAGAACACCTCCTCTGCCAATTTCCTGATGACTTTAGCACGAGGGTCATAGTTCTTGTACACACGGTGCCCAAAACCTGACATCTTCCTCTTCCTAGAAAATGAACAAACGAATCTTGTAAGAACAATGTCAAAAGTGTATAAAAGGGCAACAACAAACTGAGTATCTCCACCTGAATATAGATCAGGTGGAAGCTATATGTTACCTGTTCTTTACTCCTTCAATGAAATCTGGAATATTTTCCACACTTCCAATCTCATTTAACATTTTAAGTACTGCCTGGCATACAGGATAACATTTTCTTAGTGAACAGCTTAAGCAAGAACTCCTTAATCTCTAAAAGCAACAGAGGATGTTGGGTCTTTTCATTTTGACAAAGGACGTAAGAAGATTATCGTGCTTGATTATACAAAAAGGGGGGAAAGGTATAAATTAGCTCAAAAAGAATAATCCCTCTGTTTCAAATTAGTTGTCATTTTAGATTGTCCTAAGTCAAACGGTGGCCATCAATTCCTATAAATTCATATAGTCTAACAAACATGCAAATTATAAGTATTTCCCATGGCGAATCTAAAAACATAAATCTTATGATGTAAGCTATATGAATTTCTCGTTGATGGTCAAAGATATAAAGGCTTGATTTTGGACAAAGCAAGAGTGACAACTAATATGAAACAGAGGGATATTCATCATCCGACTAAAGGTACTCCCTCTGTTTCGTATTAGTTGTCACTCTCGCTTTGTCCAAAGTCAACCTTTCTATCATTGATGATAGAAAAGAAACAGATGAAGTAAATTAAGTAATTTCTTAGCTTTTATGCTCACTATGACTTACCTCATTTGCACCACCATGCAGAGGACCATATAGAGCTCCAACACCACCAGAAAGGGCAGTGAAGACATCCACACCACTATAGACATAATATAGCTCATCAGGAAATTGTTCCTTACTGTTTGGAGGTAAAATGAGGAAGTGATTTACCTTGAAGCAAGGTGCCTAACAGCAGCTGTAGAGCAGTTCATTTCATGTTCAGCATGTAGAATAAATAGGATATCTAGTGCTCGAGCAAGTCGAGGATTTGGTTTATATGACTTGTCACCCCTGCCAAATTGATTTTCTTTAGAAAACATGAATCAACGTACAGTCACAGAATCGAACTGTTCGTTTAGTTGAATGCATGGAAATTATCATACATGGCATAATCAAAACATAGAGTTCACAGTATTCAAGGTGAAACAACTTACAAAGAGTCCAGCATGTACAAGAAGTTCTCTGAATAAGATAGAGTATTTGAAGGAAGGATGGGAGGCCTTCCTGCTAATCTCAAGTAGGCAGCAGCTGCTATTGTTGGTGCCTGAACAAGCAAAATGCATACAAAAATCAAGGTACCATCATTTTAATTTGCAAGATCTCCAGTTGTTTGCTACAATGGAAATATTACTTGATTGGATGAATATCCTAAAATTTGTAGCATTAACTAAAGGAACTACATAATTAGTCATACCTTCCCAAGTACTCGCACAATTTGTTTATCCCTCACCTGCTTCGACTTATAAAGATCTTGACCCTACATGAGCAGAATATGTGTTCAAAACATCAAATTCAAATATAAAAATCTGGCTGAGTTCAAATTTACGGTTAATTGTGTCACAGAAAGTTGATCTAGTTGAATAATCATCTGGCTCAATTGGTGCGTTTAGGCGGTACTTACTCTAAGAGCAGGGTTTGCATCTGGATGGAAGACAGAAAGGGTGCTCATTGCACTGGCAAGGACACCCATGGGGTGAGCGTCATGGGGCATTGATTGTATGATATCCTGAACACATTAAAAATAATTAGAAAATTTACATTTTAATCCATGCCAAACTCAAAATACTGTCTTGATAGGGAAAATTGGTAATAATTCATACCAGCAGTCCTTGAGGAACAGCAGAATGCTGAGAAATAGCGAATTCCCATTTTGCCAATTGGCTCTGAGTAGGCAGATTCCCATACACTGAACACAATATGTAAGTTAACCAAACAATTTCAATCGGTTACAATGATAAATAACAGGACAGCAAGGTCAATATCACTTACTTAAAAGGTACGCCACCTCAACAAACGAACTGCTTTCAGCCAACTCTTCGATTGGATACCCTCTGTAGCGAAGGATTCCCTCGTCCCCATCGATGTAGCAGATGGTCGAGCGAACAGGGGCAGTGTTAAGATAACCAGGATCATAAATCTTAAGACCCTTGTCATCCTTACCAGTGGTAATCTGTCGCATATTTCGGAAAGGATAAACATCTTAGTTTCTAGACGGTCCTCTATCATCGCAAATGAAGCGTAGCAGAAAGTAAAGTGTTTATCTTAGGTTTCTACGTTACAGGCTAGGGGCCTGTTTGGAACGCGGGAATTTTTTCCATGTTCCTGTGTTTTTCCTGTAAATTTGAACTGATTTCTGTAAAATTCCTACGTTCCAAACAGGCCCTACTAGGCTACAGGGCAACTTCAGGCAGACCTAAAATTTCAGTACCTAATTCAACGGACTTGGGTCATCAATCGTGATTCCTACAAATTAACAATTCGCGCAGCCTGTTCCGGCAGCAACCCAGCCTACATGACAACAGCAATCGCCTCAAAGGCTAGAACGCCAAGACCCCCCGCGGATCACGGCACGGCGCGACCGCCGGAACCGTCAATCCGCGCTGGCTGCTCAGTACCTTCTTGAAGTCGGTGGCGCGCACGGTGCCGTCCTCGGAGACCTTGACCTCGTACCGCTTCCCGGTCCTCCCGTCCACCACGGCGAGCGCGCCGGCGCGGGGCCCGGGCGCCGCCGCGGACACCGGCGACCTCTCCAGCCCCGCCGCTTCCCCAGCACCTGCGCCACCGGAGAGGAGGTGGGAGGAGAGCACGGCGAGGCGGCCCCACGCGGGGTCGGCGCGATCCATGGCGCGGCGGCGCGGGATCGAGTTGGTCGGTGGGAGAAGGGAGCAGCAGGCCGAGCAGAGCAGAGGCAGAGGGGAGGAAGAGCAGAAGTGGTGGTTGTGGACGCTTTGGCTTCGCGCAATTCGATGCGTTTGCTCGTTTATTGACGTGATGATTTGCTGCTTGGAGACTTGGAGTCGTGCGAAGGTGAGACTCGTGCGTGTAGGCTTATCGTGATCCAGCTCAGCTTCCACGTCACGCGTGGGTTAGCTTTCAATTCGAATTGAAAGCTAACGTGTTTGGATTCATTAACTTCTACGATAGTTAGCTAGCTAATAGCTTATAGTTAAATATTAGTTGGTTTAGCAGATAGTGAGATAATTGTTAGTCGGATAGCTAATAATTAGCTAAACTATTAGTCAATCCATCTGGATCCAAAAGAGTCAATTATTATCAGCTAACTATTACATGATCCGAGACTAATTGCCTAGGTTTGGAATGCTATACTTGATTTCAAAATTTATGAACTGGACTCATCAAATAGTGGCCCCGTTCGGTTGTGTTGATAAGTCGGCTGAAAAACATTGTTGGTTAATTTGTTGTGAGAGGAAAACACTGTTCCGGCTAAAAAATCAAGCTGAAAAGTACAGATTATTAGCCGGATGAATAGGGCCAGTATGATGACTGCATCTAGGATAATAACAAGCTATGGCACTGGTACTCAAAGATGTAGTTGACTTTGCTTTTGGTTCATCGTTGCTTTGGAGTACCGGTACTGTTCGATAAGAAGTCTATTTTACAAGTATATTTGTACCGTTGTGGATCTTAGTACAGTGTAGATATATGCTAACATTGCTCTACCCGCTCTACTCGATGGTACACTTACTCAAGTTGGGAATTAGGTTTTGTGGTTACTTGGTTTAACAAAGGGCAAGGTTGATTACAAGTTTACAACCCTGAAGTGAAGGATAGTGGGTTGTTTGGAAAAGAGCCCAAGCTTGCTAAGTCAATATTTGTCCAATCCAACAAAAATCGGAAATGCTACTACCAACGTCCGGCAGTCGGACGCAACTTCTCCACTCATTCGCTTGCTATTAAAAAAAAATCCTCCACTACACTTATCCTCCACTCATACGTTGGCTCGCTCGCTTCTCGGCCCCTCCATCGCGTGCACCGCCCACTCCCTCCATGCCCGGTAGTGGTGCCGTCACCTACCCTGGCGCGCACCCTCCCCTACCCCGACACATGTCCATGGCTACCTCCCTAGCTAGCAGTGGCGCCGTCACCAACCCCGACAGCGCCCTCCCCCACCTTGGTGGCGTCCCTCCCACACCCTAGCGTCCTTCCTCACCCCAGCGTCCTCCCTCTCCGGGAGCCCCCAACGCCTGCAAATACAACAGCCCTATCCCCCACACCAGCGAGATCCATGGAGCACGAGCGAGATCCTTTGAAGGTAGCACGGTGGTGTTACAGGGGAGTCGGCGGTGCTCCCCCACTAGGGCGAGACGCCCTCTCTCACACCGGCGACCGTGCTTCCCCCACCCCGGCGGCCATGGCGCTCGCTCCCCGCGCCAGGCTCTCTCTCCCCCCTATGTTCACATATATGTTTCAAGTGTTTCAGTCGTTTCAGATGTATGTTGCAAAAGTAGATCGGAAGATGTTGCATATGTTACATATGTTGCAATTGTTTCAGATGCATGTTGCAAGCGTATGTTTCGAGTGTGTTCAGAGGTATGTTTCATCTATGTTTTTCGGACGCATGTTGCAAGTGTGTTTATCTAGATATTGAATATGTTTCACACATATGTTGCATGTGTTTATTTGGATGTTTGTGTATGGTTGCAATGGTGTTCAAGTGTTTTTCATGTGTTTTTAAGTGTTTTAGAAGTATGTTTCAAGTGTTTCAACTGCCTTCATATGTAAGTTGCAACTGTTGTATTTGGATGTTTCAAAAATAGATCGGATGTTGCATCTCTCCTTCCCACCTTCTGTTGCATCGTCTCTCTCGGCGCTGGCAAGACATCCATTCGACGCCTCTACCAGGTCCTTCCGAATTAGAGGCACTGCGCTCCCTTCCCCCTCTTGTCGCTCGGGCAGCACGGCCTCGCGTGGAGCACGAAACAGAGTGTAGCGCGTGAACGTCTGTCCGAGCATCCGGGCGTTAGCACTTTCGAACAAAAATTAGCTAGTACTTGTTTCAAGGCTAACTATGGTAGTGATTAATCAATTTTGGCCATGTTTGCTAACACGGCCATTCAACTTCCCTAATCACCCATAGCTGGTGAAAGCAAAAGCTTACCATATACCTTTGCCTTGCTTTGCTTTCAACTCCATCCATCATCTCCATCTTCAGATGTTGATCACTTGCGCATCCATGATCCTAGTTTGCCATCACCACTCGTCATTCTCATCGCTACAATCAACTCGACTATGGCCGGTGCAGGGAAGAGAGCCGAGTGTAGCCGCGCCGGCGAAGGATCTTGTTGGGGGTCGCCCAGGGAGAGGAGAGTAAATGTCCTACACTCCTACTAGAGCTTGTTTGTTTAGATTTAACCCTCAGTTTAGTTTTGAGGGTGAGTTCTGCTTGCGTTACTCTGTATGTTTATAATCCCTAGTTTTAGCCGCTTACAGTCACGTAGATAAAAATAACATCTGAGTGTGAGACCGTAAATATTCATAGTCCCCGAAGTTGAAGGTAGCCCTACAAGTGAGCGATGGCATACGGTTGTGGAAACATTATTATTGGTAGTGTCAGCTAGCTACCTTGAGAGGAATGGAGGATATGATGGGCGGCACTCTCGAGGAATTAGCAACCATGCTGGTCGTTACAGTTAGATTTTTTTCTGAATCAATAAGGTTACACATGTATATGTAATCTTATACATAGTTTCAATGACTGACACACGTGTCCGATCGTTGCCCTCCATATACAAAAGGCACACCTTTACATAGATATGTATTTATAAGATAATTTGCTGGTACAGCACACCACCAAGCAATATGCGCATTTTAATTAAGAAACACAAACATCCCGTTATGGCGATATATATGTGTTTGAAGGACAAATAAGCAGCACTGATGTACGTGCGTGTATAGCATGCATCCTACTTTATTCGTTTATGTATATTATATTCTATAAGAGTGTGGTCGTCTACTCGTCTTATCAGCTGTAGACGGTACGGTGATATGCTGTCACCGGCCCATGCCTGCATGCACAACGCACGTACGTACTGCAAGTGCGTGCAACAAGCTTATACTCCGTGTCGTCGTCCGGCGATCATATCGTCATGTATCAAGCACCACCACCATGTCGGCCGCCGGTGTAAGGCCCGGTGAACCTCCGTCCGCCGGAGCCGTTCTGGCGCTGGCAGTTGAAGTACATGGCGGCGACGGGCGCGCCGAGGTTGTAGCGGCGGGCGAAGCCGCGCGTGCTGAAGTTGTGGCGCATGGACGGCGCGTACACCGTCTCCCGCCCCAGCTGCCGGAACAGCACCAGCACCATCCGGTGGATCCCCGTCGTCGGGTTTGGGGCCTCGTAGCACATCACCTCCCGCCCTGCATGCAATTGTACAATATTTATTAAAACATTTATTTTATATATACATGAAAATATCCCATAATAGGACTCGTTTGGACGTAGTCGGATTGGCTTCAATCCACATGTGTTAGGATGAATAAGAGTGAAACTCGAACTAAATTTCACTTCAATCCACCTCTAACATAGGCCTTGTTTGAATGTACATGTATTCATCAAAATCCACATGTGTTGAAGTGGATTGGAGTGGAACTAAACTAAATTACATTTCATTTTACTCCAACACATGTGGATTGAAGTGGATACACATGCATCAAACAAGGCCATATGTGAATTGAGGTGAATCCGATAACGTCTAAACAAGGCAGTACATGGATACTACCTCGGCCTGGTGAACAAGTAAACGCAGCGATGTTAACCATCAAAACTACAGAGACGTGCATAGCTAGCACAGAACAGCATCGTATATATACTTACCGTAGGTGTCATCAGTTGACGCTGGAATGTCAGTGACCATCCTGCATGCATGGACATGAATGGATCAAAAGGATATCGTCTGATAATGTATGCACAACTTGCACATATAAACAAAATGATAACGAAACATGTATATGGATGTATATGTACGGCGATCAACTCATGATGTTTTGTGTGTGTCCCACTTTCATTGACACGCGTGCTGCATGCACCTCTAAGTGCAGCATGGATCGGAGGTACGGTTGCTGCGATGGTTCCAGCACAGCTGCATGTACGTGGGCAACAAGCCAAAAACGGTAGATATGCTATGAATTGAACGTAGCTAGCTGCTATAAAGCTAGGGCTGGCTGCTCTCACCAGTGCAGGTACTCCCTCAGGGTTGGGTTGCTTGGGTTTGGAGCATCAGGATCAACCATCACCTGTATAGATATATACACGGCACAATTTACAGTCAATAATGACACAAATTTGCATCCATGTTAATCACATACATATAAAGAACATATCAAGCCCTGCTGAAGAAGTAATAAGCTAGCTAGATGTTTCAACGTTCATATATATGTATATCTGCAACTATAAACTAGTTTGCTGCAATATATCTAACAGAATTACCTGCACTGTATATATATTCGTCAGATTCAGAGTACATGACAGAGGAAACTACTGCATGCATGGTATATGCAACACGATCAGCTAGCTTACCAGGGTATATGCAACACGATAGTCATCTCCTCCGATCTCAACCCTCGGCCTCTCAGAGACCGTCGGAGAACGCAACTCCATGCCGCTGACAATGGGCATGCCATTGAACAGCACCATCAGATCAATGGAGCTGTAGAAGGGGTCCAGGACATCTCCTATGACACGAGCTGTAACCAAGGAATCGTTGGCCATTTTCAGTCTTTAGTTGCAGTGTGGCGGTATACGTTTCTCTATATGTGTATGTATAGGAAAGCCCGCAGGAGTGCTACTGCTAGCTGTGCCTTGAAGGGTACAAGCTGCACAGTGGTGTGATATTTATAGTGTGCGGCATGGTGCAAATCATGAGAACCAGTTGTGTATCGAATATGTTGACGAGGATAGATAAACGCACGTGGATTCTTTGGAAGCCTGGAGACTGTTGGATATTCTTGGATTCTCCTTTAATCTGAGAGGGCCAATAGTGGCATATTCTCTCTTGGGAATTATTTGAATTTTCATCGTCACTTGACCTTTGACACAAAGGATACTGAGGATCTGAAACTTCTAGCTCCATTTAGGACTCAAAGTCAACTAAAAATATTGAACATATATAAGAGTAATGAGGTTTTGTATGAAACAAACACTGAAGAGGAGTATCAATAACTTTGTTGTGTGTGATTTATTACGAAAAAACAACAAGATAAGTTTCTTCCCAAAATTTTAAAGGCATATGCGCATGAACAAGAAGGTACAAACCCACTTCGAGTATGTGGAGGTGCTTTCTTTCTGTTGTACCATTTTGCTAGTGTGCGTGTGGGCAAGACACAAGATGTGAAATCACA
Organism: Saccharum spontaneum; assembly: GCA_022457205.1. Taxonomy (NCBI): domain Eukaryota; kingdom Viridiplantae; phylum Streptophyta; class Magnoliopsida; order Poales; family Poaceae; genus Saccharum; species Saccharum spontaneum. The sequence continues at coordinate 17,740,919 of CM039592.1, read as the reverse complement.
AGTTTGCTAGTTTGCTAAAAAAGGAGTTAAGTTTTTCATATTCACCTCCCAAATTGGTTTGAACAACAATGATTTTTGATTAAAAAGGCATTCACACTATAAAAAAAAGTCCCTCTAGATACGTTTTCATAGTAACGCAGGTTAAAAGCGTCTCTACATGAGTATGTAAAGACGCTTCTTGAAACGATTTTGAGAACGTCTCAATATGACACGATATTAGACACATTTTCACTGTCGAAAGGCATCTAAATACACTTTTTATAATGATATTGAAATTGTCTCAAAATGACATGGTGTTAGACACGCTTTTAATCGTCAAGAGCATATAGACACGTTACAAATCGTATCAAACAACGCTCCATGTCTAATTATAGATGTTTTTTGATACAATAATAAAGTCGTCTCAAAATAACACAAAGTTAGACATGCTTTAAACCGTTAATATAATTTATACACGTTGCAAAGCGTATCAATAATCATATATAGTTAGCCAAACATGCTTCTTGATAGGATATTGAAAACATATAAATGTAAAATGAAATTAGATGTGCCTTCGTCATCCATCAGCAGTATGTAGAGGCGTTGTAAAAAATATCTTAAACATCCGTTGCCTATTTAAGTCCTCTCTCGTACACTTTTTTCTATAAATTTGTAGTTACTAAACATTTGTAAACTAAGTTTTAAAATTTTTAAATAATTTTCTTAACATTCTATCTCAAGTATCTTTCTGACCTGCTTGTTAATATAATATCATGAAAAAGAACACAAAAATACTATAAAATATTTATAACATTAAAAAGAACACAACAATTAGTGCTAGTAATAGGTTTGAACCTCGAACCTGTGGTATTTTAGATGGCCGCATACCACCGGACAAGGAGAGGTAGCATATTAATCTACAACATTCTGCGTATAATGTTTTGACGGCGGGCAACTATATGATTCCAGTCCACAATCCTGCACCACCGATAAGACAGAAAATACTAGTATATTAGGATAAAAGTAACTAAAGCACAAGTATGGCAGTTAATTTGTAGGGGATAGAAGAATAGAAAAATGACTTATTTTTGGCTAAAATTAAAAAGGGGACACCATAACCACCTCAAGTACATCATGTACCACCGAGCGAGTACAGTACTTAATTTGTACAGTGAGCGCTAATAACATAGTTCTGTAGGTGATAAAATATATCGGAAAAAACAACATGTACCTCCGAGCAAGTACAATACTTAATTTGTATAGTGAGCGCAAATAACATAGTTAATCTGTATGCGATAGAAATATAGGAAAAAATAAAAAATGTCATTGTTAATCTGTAGGGACAAAAGATATATAAAAAATATAACCAAACTAGCAAGGCATAAGGAATAGGGTATCGAAATGGTTTCACCATGGTTAGCTGCCTAAGCTGCAAACCACTGAGTTACTAGCTATTTTTGTGTACTAGTGCCAATACATTTTCTCATCTTCTCTCTATTCGGCAGGAATTGCGAAGGTCCGTGCCAGGGTTTCACCGGCGGCAGCGCATCTTCGGCTGCCTCGTGGGTGACTACAAGCTCCACCGCTCCTTGCCAGAGCGCCACCCCTCGCCAGAGCGCCTGAGGAAGAAATGTGTGGAAAAAGGACAAATATGTATTGGGTGGATGATACGTGGGGTCATGGATGAAATGTGGGCCTACTGACAACAATTTGCTAGTATAGTAATAGTCTTAACAGTTTTTTTTGAAAATAAGAAATTAAAATTCTAAATTCCCAGCTAATCTTCAAAAATTCATACGAATTTATCTGAGCTCACACTTACATGAAACTAGTTTTAAATTTTTGTCTGAACACATCTTTGTCGTCGTAATGTCCGCTTAATATAAAGTTAAACCATACAATGCATGTTGAATATGCAATCACAGCTTGAATTATATTTTTACTTGAATTTTTTCTACATCCTCCATTTCTTAATCGAGTCGAGTTTTAGATTTAGTAGACCATATAAGATTTACATAATTCATTCAAAGCTAGGTTCCTAAGAATTTCATAAGATTAAATCAAAGTTTATAACTTTTAAATGCATACTTTTCTAGAAAAATATTTCATTAATTTTTTGACAAATTCTTTCTAGTATTTTTTTCCAAAAAAATCTAATTCTCCCTAAACTATAGACATAGTCCGATTTACCTTCTGAGTGTTTGATTGAACGAGGCAAATTGGATTTTCACAATAGTTGAGAGAGGTCAAATTAGTTTTGCCAGCCGGCCATACGGAAGCATTGCTACAAATGCTCAAATCAAATTTGTAGCGACGGCTCAAGATGGCGGCTGCCACCCCTATAAATCATTTTTCAGAAATGACGAATCCGAACCCAAAAAATAGAAAAAAAATTAATCCATCTTTCACGCAAAAATCATCCTTTTTTGTGGCCGGCAGGATTTGAACATGCAATCTCCCCCTTGCGCATACGCTCCTCTACCATTGCACCTCACACTCACTTGTGTCAATTATAAATTTTCTTTCCCCACATATTATCATACATCGAGTTTAAATTGATTGTTTGAGGCCCTAAATAAATTCAAATCAAAAGGTTGACAACTACAAAATTATATAACTTTTCGAGATCGACAACTTTCATTTTGGTAGTTTTTCCATTTGAGGTCATTTACAAATTTTGAATTTCAAAATCGAGAAATTCAAACGTAGTTTTCTATGACCAGGTGATTTCAAATTAAAAATTTGTCAACTACAAAGTTGCATAACTTTTCGAGGTCTACAACTTTTGTTTTTGATGTTTGTCCATCCAAGGTCGTTTAAAAAATTCAAATTTTAAATTTTTGAAAATTCAAATAGAGTTTTCCTTGATAAGATGATTTCAAATCAAAAAGTTGTCAACTACAAAGTTGTATAACTTTTTGGGATCTACAACTTTCATTTCGGTTGTTTCTCCATCCAAGGTCGTTAAAAAAAATCTAAATTTTAAATTTGAGAAATTCAAATGTAGTTTTTCTTGACAAAATGAATTCAAATGAAAAAGTTGTCAACTACAAAGTTCTATAACTTTTCGAGATCTACAACTATTATTTTAGTCATTTGTTCATTTAACATAGTGGTAGCAACATTGTTCACAAATTTTACATATCCCTCTTATATTTATGAAACTATAAGAGATGTAAAATTTGTGAACAATGTCACTACCACTTTGTCATATAAAGAAATGACTAAAATAAAAGTTGTAGATCTTAATCAATTGTACAAATTTTATGTTCATGATTTTTTCAGCTGAAATCATTTAATATTTCAAATTAACGTTTGAAGTTGCAATTTTTTGAAATTCAAATTTGAGATTGATAAAACACAGGCACATGAAAAGATGACCAAAATAATAGCTATAAAAACACAAAAAATTGACAGAGCATGATTTTAGAAAATTTTAGGAAAAAGAATCATCAAATTTGAAGTTAATACGAGGGAAAAAGACTAGTTCCAAGTTTCAGCCAAAAATTAAAAAGAGAAATTAGAGTTCTTCATCAATTTAAAAATTGAATTTCTAACGGCATTTTAAAACAGTAAATTATTTCAAATGGAAAAGTTGTAAACAGCCAAGTTCTATAACTTTTCGAGATCTACAACTTTTATTGTTGTCATTTCATCATCCGAGGTCATTTGAAAAAATTAAAATTTTAGTATTAAAATTTTAAAATTTCAATACAATGTGAATATTTGATGGTACTTCCATATTCATTAACATATGTACCAAAAAATATTTCAAAAACATACTCGTAAAAAGGATCTGATCCTTATTAGAAATATAATGTGAATTGTGCGTTCATGGATATTAATTAACATACAAACCAGAAAATTCAAATCAGATTTTCTGATGAATGCTTTTTTTTGCCGCCTACTGCAGTATGCAATAGTAAAACTTGCCGCCCAATGGTAGTGATTTACTGCATTTTAATTTTACGCCTAAACTGCCCCACGCATGAACTTGGCGGTTGGCGCCTAGTCTGCAGATTACGAAAAAATGGGATCTGTTACCCTCCGGCCTCTGCCTCCCCCGTCTCCACATCCTCTCTCACTCGACGCAGCCCGCGGCACGCCCGCAAGGGCCGCACCTCGACGCCGAGGCATCAACCGCCCAATTCTTGGCCGCTCCTCCGACGGCACAGGCTATCCGATCCACTGGTCATCATTGTTCTTGTACGCAGAGGGCGGACATCTTCCCTTCCCATCGATGAGCACACTTCACCTTCGTTCCATCTACATCTACCTGTGTGAATGGTACTGGGGGTGTCGATCTTCTCCATACAGGCTCCGGCTGTTCCCGTCACTGCGTGCGGCGCGAGGAGCGATTGATCTAGCGGTAGATGAGGGGTCCCGGCTGATCTGGGGTTAGGGGCGGCGGCCAGCGGCCCGGCGTAGGCCAGGAGTGAAGGGTCCGGCAGGGGCGCTAGCAGCACGGAGAAAATTTGGCCCTCCGTCCGTTCGGCAGTCGGCGGCAGCAGCAGCCAGCAGGGGGCGGGGATCTGGCGGTGGACCACAGCGCAGCAGACGAGAGCAGCTAGGCAGCCAAGCGTCCGGCGCCCGGCAGGCAACCCCGTGAACTCCTTTCCTCTTTCTCAATTTCTCTGCCAGGTTCAGTACTCGAAGACAAAATACTGAAGTACGTAATAGGAATCTCGGCTAAGTCAAAATTAGAATTGGCCCCTCTACATTTTGTTCTGCTTTTCTTTGCACATATCATTTATTTATTAAACCTGCAATTTTATTCTTTAGTTCGTTTAAAAATAGATAGCACTGCAGGATGTAACCAATGGAATGCAGTATAATCTCTTTGTCAGATATTTATGTCAATTTGAATATCCCCACATTTTGTACACATTTCACTATAACCAATAGAAGGCAAAAAAAAAAAGATTTGAATATCTTGTGCAGGAAGATCGAAGGAATGGAAGGGTTCATATGATAGAATTATGGGATGCTGCTTGTAAGAAAAAGAATAGGAGATACAACACCAACAAAGTGAAGTTAGTAATGGTATATTTCTACTCCTAATTAATTACATGGATTTGACATTGTTGTTATGATTATGTGACCTTCCTATATGCTTATTTCAATAGGATGCATCATTTGAGAAATTAGAAAAAAGAAAAGAGAAGAACAATGGTAACCTTTCAGCTAATGATTTTAACGAGGTGTTCAATGAGATAAGACTATAAGAGTTCTGAAGGCCTAACTTTACCACGTGGTACCATAATGACCAACATGGTATGACTACATTCCTCTTACTGTAATCCCTCATAGTATGGCTGAACTTGCTAATCAATGATATGCTTTGATAGTGTCTACTGCAGAGGCCTTAAAGAATTAATGCTCCAGCTCATAATCAATCAAGATCATTATGTACTTGGTTCCTTGTTGTTTCAAAGCTAAATTAATTACAAGTTCCATGATCATAGCTTTGTGTTTTACAAAATGGTAGAGCCAAATGGAAGTCACCCTGTTCACTTATGCTGAAATTTAGCTTATGCTGATTTGCTGTGAGAGAAAAACACTGTTTCTTGGCTGAAAAGTAGTTCAAACGAACAGGGTGTATCTTATTTCACTAAGAAACAAATATGAAGTTGTGGGCAAAGGAAAGTTAGTGACTACTAATAGCACTCGAAACATTGATGGGCTTGGAAAAGAATTTGTTGGGGTTCATGTTGATGCCCTTGAAAATAATGGCAATGGGAACAATGGAGATGAGATGTTATCTAAACCACTCTATTCTATCAAAACTACAAGAGATGCTATTGGCTTGTTGTTGCTTGGCCCCGTTCACATGTCAGTTTTCTCTTATATTAAATGCTCTATAGTTTTGTAATTTCTAAAATTATACTATCTCTCTAAACACATGTCTTATTGTAGGTTAAGAGGCTTAAGAGTTCAACTCAAACTGCACAACCTTGGTATGTTTCATTCTTACGAGATCCGTTTGATTAGAATTCATGTTTGTCAATTTAATCTCCTTTTATTTTGCAGTATGGTGAAAACATGTAACTTGATATGGATGGAAAGACAAGCTACAAGTTTCAGAGTGGACAACATAGATTTTAGATGTTAGTGAAAAAATAATAAATATTTGTATGGTATTGTCACTTTGCCTATTTTTTTATGAACATGGTTTGTCTTTGAGAGTGTACTTTAATGAGTTGTTAATCAGTATCTTGTTTTGTAAAGACAAAAATGGATTTTTCAGTGCAATGCCGCATGATTCACTCTCGTAAATATCTATATTTTTTATATGACATTATAAAAACATTAAAGTATAACATAGCTATATATTAGTAGACACGAAATATAAATGACAATGTATCTATATTATTAGACACGCAATATAAATGAATCTACCCAACCGTCTCTATACTTCTTAATACGCAATACAACGTCATTACACAATGTGACAACATTAGTACACACATAATGTAAATGTATCTCTGAGAACGTCTCTATACTTTTAAACACACAATACAACGTCAATACACAACGTCACTACATTAGTACACACACAATATAAGTGTATCTATGAGAACGTCTCTACATTTCTTATCACATAATGAAGCGCTGCTATATAACGTTACTACACAAATAGACACGTTATATGAATGTATCTATAAAAGTGTATCAATATGTGTAGGCATGCAACTAACGTCTCTATAAAATGTCTCTTTATGACCTTGACACACTTAGAGAACTCGTCTCTACAAGTCCTGACACGGTCCATGCGAAGACGCTTCTAACACGCTTTATAAAAACGTGTATACAATCTTGTAGTAACGAAATAAAACGTGTCTAACATATAAATAAAGCGTCACTATATGGGGTATTTCTAGTAGTGTCAGCAAGAGTCTAAAAGTCATGGAATATTTGAAAGACATGAGACTCATGTTTCAAGAGACAAATCCATGTGAAGTTATTAAAATCTTTGATAAAAATCACATAGTACTTGTATCTTCTAACAAAGTTGGATGCAGGTCCCCAAACATCAAAAAACACAAGTTCTAAAGGACAACTTGATAAACTTGTGGAGTTAAGATATGGCAACCGATGATTTTCAGCTTGTTGACAAGCATCACACGCGTAGTCTTTATTAAATTCAAAAGAATAAGGAACACCAAAGTTTCATAAACAATAGTAGCTGGATTACCAGGGTGACTGTGCCACCTATCACCAGATGGCTACTGACTCCATATGCATGCTTGGTGTAACGCCCCGACCCGGGAAGACGGCTAAGGCCCACTCTACACGTTGAATGAGCCACACCTACTAATTAACTCTCTTGCGCTTTCGTCCTCGCTTCGCGCAAAAGGATCGATCCGGAGTTAACAACCTCTCAGGTCCAGGCTTTTAAGTTGGTCTAGCGTTCATTCCGTTTCCAGTATGGGACTAAACTTAGGAATACTAGTACCTTATCGCTACAGTGTTGTGAATTTGTCCGGCCCAACTGGCCCAATGGGCTGGGTCTCACATCCACCCACCCTCAAAGGATTCGACGTCCTTGTCGAGCTATCGAACCAACTTACCCATACGGGAAAAATGATCAGGATTGACTCTCTTGGCCACTCCGTATTTCCAGTTCCCCGACCCAAGTGTCATGCCCTCTCTGGAGCCATGCACAACATGTCCAGGCTTCCGGACCATACACAACCGTGAAACCACAAGAGTTGGCTCTGATTATCGTTTGTAACGCCCCGACCCGGAAAGACAGCTAAGGCTCACTCTACACGTTGAATGAGTCACACCTGCTAATTAACTCTCTTGCGCTTTTATCCTCGCTTCACGCAAAAGGATCGATCTGGAATTAACAACATCCCAGGTCCAGGCTTTTAAGCTGGTCTAGCGTTCGTTTCGTTTCCGGTATGGGACTAAACTGGGAATACTACTACCTTATCGCTACAGTGTCACGAATTTGGCCCAGCCCAACTGGCCAAATGAGCTGGGTCTCACACTTGGTGTGTGGCATAGGTGGAAGAGGATATAGCCCCTTGCTACATGTTCATCTAAGCAGAGTGGACATTATATCCTAATCCTTCACAAAAAAGAAGTATGATGAAATAAACTCTAAAAAGACATTATTATCAGAATCAAGATGATGAATAGAAACAACTTTTTTGGTGGTTTTAGGAGCAATTAAGACATTATTTAGATGGAAATTACAATTAGGGTATAATTAATAGATTGGCCATTGTAACTAATGTCCACGCATGTCATCAATGTATACCTTGAATCAGTTGTTCTATGTTAATAATTGGAGAAATGTATAATTTAGAAGCGTGTCTGTAAATCTGTTGGGATCTTTTTAATGATGGGTAACTTAAATGTATATATAGAAAGTCACTCAATTTAGGTTATTTTAAATAATAGCAAAGAAGGGTAATGTAGACACAAATCTACGTTGTTTACCCAGATTATTTTTATCATGGCATAGGACGGATGCTTTAGGTTATGTTTATATATTAGTAACATATATGACTAGTTTAGATACAAATTTAGGGATTAGTTGTAGATTATTGTTTATAATGGCATAGATAGGTAATTTAGTTGAATATTTGGGGTCATTTAGGTTATTTTTAGTAACATAAGTGGATAGTTTAGTTGAAAAAATAGAGGTCAGTTTGGGCTATTTTTTATTTTTACAAAGATGGATAATTTTGATGTAGATTTAGGGCTTACTTTATAATATTTTGATAATGATAAAGATGGATAAGTTTTAAAAACTAAATAAATCCAATAATTATTATTGTTTCTGCTGACCGGAGTATTTTGAATGATGACCAAATGTTTTTTTTTAATTTTTATATAAGAATTTGTATAACTATCTTTTTTCTTCGTCTCATGGTCGATATAGATGCTCAAAAGAAACTCTAGTCAGTAATATACTAATTAAGGGTTTGTTTGGGACTGTTTCGCTCCATATATTTTAGTTTGTGACGGGAACTGCTCCACAAACTTCACCTTGGAGCGACTCCATAAAAATATATAGTTTCTAGAACACCTCTTTAGGTGCTCTCAGGCTATCCGCACTCATGGTCCTCTATATTCATCCTCTATACGTCCTAGTCAGCAAGATTCTCTCCTCTATACTCAATTCTCCCGCACCCATCCATCCTCTATATCATCCTCTATCCACTCTATCTACTGTGGGACTCACTTGTCACTTTATCTAAATATATCCATGAGTGATCTAGTTTTGAAGGATTTATTGAGACGAATTTAATGGTGCAATCGAAATTTAATTTGGATTTTTGGTTTGTGAGTTATAGCATTTTTTTCCTTGGTTTAGTTAGTAAGGCCCGCCACTGCGCACTGTAGAGTAAACACTGTACTACTCTAAATATAGAGTAAGAGAAAGGATAGAGTATCGTTTTAGAGTATCCAGTGCAGCAGTTTTTACTCTATATTCGTACTCTAAAGTTTTAGAGTATCATTTAGAGTATGCCACTGCGGACAGTCTCACAACTCCATATTTTTTAGAGCACAGTTTGTGAGGTTACACCTGTTTTTTTTTTACTAAAAAACATGGAGGGAAGCAGTCCCAAATAGATTCTAAGATATGTCTCACGCCATCGATCATATTTGCGCTGCATATCCTTGTATACTCTCAACCGTATCACTTTAGATTGAGGGCACGTTTGGACGTCCACGTGGCAAACTATGCACTGGCTAAAATTTGGTGATGGAATTAGCCGCCCAAGAATCGGCCACGCTTAGGCACTAAAATGAACTTTATCACAGCGGCTCTCATCCAAACACGGCGCTTGCCGGTGGTCAATACGACCGAAATTTTGGACGTGCCGGCGCTGGCTTCGATCAGTTTGGGGTCACAGCAGCTCGAGTCTTGATCGCACCGCGCTTCATCGTGGCAAAAAAAAAAAAGGCAGCAAAACTAGGTAGATTTGATGTCTTCGGCCGGATCGGTCACTTTCATCAGAAGTATAATATAAAAGACTAGTTGATCGAACGACAAAGTATACGTGAAGTCCGACCTCTAGCTAATAGATACACTTGCTTTAGCCTTTTTCCAATTTCCTCACGCGTATTTGGCTGCCTTTCTGCAACACTAGATAGATGAGTGGTTCATCCAGGCGGCTCACGTCGACGTCGCCTACATTACCAGGTCGCACAGCAGAGACTGCAGACCACAGACCACAGCGCGGCGGCCGTCCTTTGTTGCTGCAGCTGCTGCGATGACCGGGGAAAACCGACCGTGTGTAACGTAGAACGGGTCGAGACAGCCGTATTCGTAACATACCGATCGGTTACGCGGTGGGTTCTTTCGGTTCTTTTTCCTTCTCTTTTTCTGTTACCTTTCATCCTGTTTATTAATATTTAGTTTTTTTATTTACATGTTTCTCTTTGTACTATACATCGTTATTCTGTTAAAAATTTCCCTCATCGTGTTACATTTCTCCTTTAATTTTAATATTTTGTTGTGATTGCCTCCTACACCAGTTCTTTGTTGTCTTCTTTACTTATATATAGTAAATTTATTTATTTTTTTTCTTTCCTCCTGGTTTCAAATTTATTCTTAATTTTATTTATCTCTCTTATTCTCTATTAAATTTAGAACAAATTTCTCAGAGCTATAACATTTGTCTCTTGAACTTGGATACATATTTCTTCTGACCTTCTATACATGAAATAATTTTACCATGAATCTAGAATATTTTTCTCATGAACTTGGAACCAAAATCTTTTCTGCATGTTGTTTCAAAAATGTTCCAGCTTCCTAAGGAAAATAATTTCCTACAAAATATCATCCAAAAATATTTCAATCTTGTGAGCATACACACATGAATCATAGAAAAGTGTATGGGCTTAGATCTTCATGAAGAGTTAGCTTATCATTCTCCACCTTTTTACTAAATAAAATTTCTATGAGCTAGATGTTTTAACGCTATTGAAGCTGCCCTTAGGTAGTAGTCAGTCGTGCCCCATGTGTAAGCAGAGACATGTTGAGCGCAAGACCAACCTTTTAGATATGAGAGATGGCAGTGGTGGTGCTAGGCGCGGCTAAGTCCCGGTCGAAAACAACAAGAAGGGTAGCATGCTGTGGGTTGGGACCCTATGTGGAGGAGGGGCGAGCGTCAAGAGTAAACTCAGGGCATTGAAGGGACAGACAGATGATCAGAAGAATACGGCCTTAAAAAAATTACCATATTTTGTTATATATATGTAGATATAGAGATTTGAATGAACCCAATCTTCCCGTTTCATATAGAATAGAGCGAAAAATGAACTTACTTTTGGTCTCTATAGATCCCTTGCTCTCAGTACGTGTAACAGATTGGAGATGCTCACTACACCATGACACACTTTTGTCCACTATTATCTATTGTTAGTATCGCAGACACCGTATCTGTTGGTAAAGGACCGATCTTTTAGGGTCATCTTTGCCTCTATCTTTAGGAATGATCAATGTGACCTTATGTTTAGGAATGCATGCATGGCACATATTTCAGTGTTTATCACTTAAAATGAGTTCGATTATGGTAAAACATTTTGGTAGTTATTGGAGATGCATATGGACAAATCTACAAAAATTAGACCATGAAGGTTCGATTCTCTGCAGCTAAAGCAAGAGCAACGACGTCTGCAAACCCCTTTAGCAGGCCAGTAGCAACAGCAGCCGCTACTTTAGTGCAACCAAACTGCCGAACAGACTCGATGCGGCCGGTACAACGTCGACCCGTCCATATCAGGTAGAGTTCATTTACGTCAGTATCATCAGCAAAGGTGACAGCGATATGTTGGATACGGTAACTTCATTGGTATCTGTAATTCCAATACAAACTAGCTGTGACTAAGGTATAAACAAAAATTCACATATTGGGGCTGTATAAAGCACTCTGATTTTGCCTTGCTAAATATATATATACTCACGATTGTAAAGCACAAATCTTCATACAAATCTAGAGCACAAAAAGTTCTTGTGTTAGAGCCCTCTAAAACATTCATTTGAGATTTACCTTTTCCATTTGAAATTAAATTTGGCCGTGACAAAACATTAAACATATTTACCTTTCAACTTTAAATCTTTATCTTGTAGGAGTACAAAAGATTCTGCAGGGTGAGGTCTGACATCATAATACCTTCAAGCAGTGGCGGAGCCAGGATTCCAAACTTGGGTACTCCTACTTCCATGTCAACAAAAAAAATCAGCTGTTTTTTTAACTGTAATTGGTGAAAATACTATAAAATATGGCGGAGCCAGGCCGAGAAACTGTTTTTTTACTGTTTTGGGCTGTAATGAGTGAAAATACTACAAAATATAGCATTATACATATACATATATAAGTATATACACATATATACATCAAAGTGTATTACAATAGTTGGGTATTCCCGGGAATACGGGGAATACCCTCTGTATCCGCCCATGCCTTCAAGATTCTTCAAACAGAATGTTCAATGCTTTGATAGAGGGAAGGACACTAAAGCAGATTCGAAGGTCGCCGCCGCATTGCCACTGTTGAATAATCGTTTGCGGCCCGGTTGCTCTCCCTACACCGACACATGCATGTTTTCATCTGGGTTTGTTCCAAGTTAAATTTCTTTCAACTTTGACCAATATAATATCTAAAATTTATACAGAATGGTAACACTAGATTAATCCTACTATAGCACCTTTTTATGGAAATTATCTTCATTCATGCATACGATAGATACTACTATTTCTTTCATTTAATAAGCTGCACAATATAATTATATACGTATATTGTTTGCTAATCAAAGTGTCGTATTTCAAAGTTCAAATAGTGTCAATATCATATCTGGGAAGTACTGCATAAATAATGGACGGAATGGAGATAATTATGCCCTCGCTCTCCAAATTAACGTATAACATGTAATATAATAGTATTGTATATGTATGTACTCTATTCTAAACAAGTTTAAGACTACATCTAGAACATTCTCTATCTTTGATAGGTCTGATTCACGTCATAAAATCAATGCTTTCCCATACTCTACCACACATCACCTTCGTATTTATCCTAGTATAGTCAGTACTTATTATTTGCTGAGACTACTAAAAAGGATTTTATTAGGAGATAGGTCTTATGATTAGTAGAGGTGAAACTGCCTCTGTAAATGGTCAGGTAGACCTCAGGCAAACACTTGCCACTATTAATCGTTTACGGAGGCGGTCATCTTAAGGAGACTAGTCTATGGAGGCGATTGCCTTAGGATGCATATGAAACAGCAGAAACTTTTGTCTTTCAGGAAACCAAATTTTGGCCAAAAAATTCTCTCAAAAAATTTTAGCCAAAATTAAATTTAAAGAACAACTTCTGAACTGTAAAATATGAACATGTGGAACCTGTAATTTCTATATCTGTACCATTTTAGTATCTGTGTGGAAAGGACTGCAAAACTAGGAACTGTGATAGATATACAAAAAATGATGCCTCTGAGCATTGACCAAAAATAATTACACCGACCTAGAAAATGTTGGGTGAAGTTTAGCCATTGGATAGAGAAATGATCCAAATATCAATGGAAATGCTGCTCCAATGGGAATCTCGGCCAACAACTTGGATGAAAGATATGGTCCAAGTGCATATAGGAACCTTTTGCTCGTTCTCTGTCAACTATAGTCCGTTCTTTTGGGAAAACTCCCACAGTCTTTGTCAGTGCAGCCATTGCTATGTTTGTTGGTCCATCACGAAAAGCCTGAACACAAAAGATCCTACACATTAGAACCAATGGATGACAAGAGAGAGTCAACCTACAGACACTTTAGGTAATGGGTGGACACTACAGACACTTTAGGTAAAAATATGACATCAAGGTCTACAATTGCTTAGGCTAAAATCAAATGTCAACAAAGCTATATTCAGAGCAGCTAGCCTTTGTAAGCACCTGGCTAGATGATTTGTGACGCGGCTTAAGAAAATGAGTCACAGATATCACCACAAATCAGTGACGCGTCTACAGAACATGCGTCACATCTACTATTTGTGACGCATTTTGTCGAGAAACGTCACAAATATGATTTTATATCAGTGACGCGTCTAGGAATAACGTGTCACATTCCTTATCAGTGACGCGTCTTATTCACCACCGTCACCAATACATTCATATATCTGTGACGCACCACACAAATACGCGTCACAAATTTTATCAGTGACGCGTGTTCTATTCAAGAGTCACTGATATGATGTTATTAGTGACGCGTCTTGTTCTTGGGGCATGGGCAATAGCTAGTCAGTGACGTGTCTCGTCAACCCGCGTCACGGATAGATTATTAGTGACGCGTTTTGTTTCTGAGTCACGAATTGTAGCGTCATTGATAAGCTTTTCTGGCATAGTGCATGTCTCTGTTAACTAATTAACAGAGCCGGACTACTTAAGGTGTCTCCTTTAAAAATGGTTATCGATAGAGGATGATATTCTAAGGGTGTTGCCTTTGAAATCACTAAACATGGGCGACACTCTAAACAAGCCTATCTCTAGAAATATAGTTGCATAAAAATAATTCGTATGAAGCTGAATAAAGTCAAACTTACATCAAACTTTTAGAGACCAACGCGATCTAAAACTTTGTAATTGATGAGTCTTTCATTTGAAACTATTTAAAGTCCCAAAATTTTGTTTTAATTTCTCAAATTTGAAATTTATTTGTTAGCCAAATGATCTTGTACGTTGACACGGTCTGCCCCAAAGTTTTAGTACTCAATGTGATCTACAACTTTATAGTTGACATGTTTTTTATTTGAAGTCATTTAGAATCATAAATTGGTGTATGAAATTCTTAAATTTTGAAATCCAAAATTTAAAATCTCCAAAAGATCCCGAATGCCATCATGATTAATACCAAATTTGTAGTGGTTGATGCTATCTATAACTTTGTAGTTGACAAGTCTTTTTTGAAGTCATTTATAGTTTCAAATGTTCATTTTAAGTTCTCATTTTGAGCACAAAAAGTTCTTGTGTTAGAGCACAAAAACTAGAGCCCTCTAAAACATTTAATAGTATTGCCAAATATATTTGCCTTGCCAAATATATATATACTCACGATTGTAAAGCACAAATCTTCATACAAATCTAGAGCACAAAAAGTTCTTGTGTTAGAGCCCTCTAAAACATTCATTTGAGATTTACCTTTTCCATTTGAAATTAAATTTGGCCGTGCCAAAATATTAAACATATTTACCTTTCAACTTTAAATCTTTATCTTGTAGGAGTACAAAAGATTCTGCGGGGTGAGGTCTGACATCATAATACCTTCAAGATTCTGCAAACAGAATGTTCAATGCTTTGATAGAGGGAAGGACACTAAAGCAGATTCGAAGGTCGCCGCCGCATTGCCACTGTTTGCGGCCCGGTTGCTCTCCCTACACCGACACATGCATGTTTTCATCTGGGTTTGTTCCAAGTTAAATTCCTTTCAACTTTGACCAATATAATATCTAAAATTTATACAGAACGGTAACACTAGATTAATCCTACTATAGCACCTTTTTATGGAAATTATCTTCATTCATGCATACGATAGATACTACTATTTCTTTCATTTAATAAGCTGCACAATATAATTATATACGTATATTGTTTGCTAATCAAAGTGTCGTATTTCAAAGTTCAAATAGTGTCAACATCATATCTGGGAAGTACTGCATAAATAATGGACGGAATGGAGATAATTATGCCCTCGCTCTCCAATTTAACGTATAACATGTAATATAATAGTATTGTATATGTATGTACTCTATTCTAAACAAGTTTAAGACTACATCTAGAACATTCTTGTCGGTGTTCGGACCCGGGAGGGCCCTAAGCCGACGAATAAATTTGTGCTGCGTGTTCCCTAATCCGGATGGTGATGCAAAGAGAATACACGGGATTTTACCCTGGTTTGGGCAAAGAAGGCCCTACGTCCGGCGGGGGGATATTGTATTTCCTTGCACCTAAGTGCTTGCATAGGGGTTACAAGCTGTGAGAGTGGGAGGTGGTCCCAAGTCTCAAGAAAAGAAAAAAGAGTATATTGCTTGAGATGTTGATCTTTAGAAGCCGGGGAATGTCTTGTTGTTTTCGTCCTTCGTCCTCCCTAGGAGGGTCCCCTGCCTTCCCTTTATAGGGTCAGGTGGAGGCAGAGGAGTTGATGAAACCCTAGGGTGGTGCCTTAAAGGTGAAGGTTCAACGAGCGCTGTGGAGGATGCTGTAGCGACGTGCTCCAGGAATGGCTGGCCATCCCCGGAGTACCATGGTGGCGTCAGGGATGGGACGGTGAAAGATCCTGGGTCCTGTGGCTAGCGGACGTGCAGGCGTTGTTCCTTTGTTGACCGGCAATTAGTCGAGGCCAGGTCGAGGCGTATCTGAGGGGGGTCGACGGGGAATGGATAAGGCCGGGCCCCAGAAATCCCAGGATATGACGGCCGTTGTGTTGTGCCTCGAGGGGGCATCGATGGTGGAACAGCACCTGACATGGTGTGTACAGTGACAGGTTTTCACCGCCCATCCTGGGATGGGCAGTAAAAAAGTGGGATTTGACACCGATACTGCTTCCATGTTGGTGGTGCTGTAGCCACGTGGGTAGAAAGTGGCTGGCGGTTGCATTAAATGCCTTGACTTTTGTCTGTGAGTAAGTGGGTGAGGAAGGGTCGACCGGCTCGACCCAGGGTCGTGCGAGTCGGAGGTTTCCCTGGGGTCGAGGCAACCTATCGAGCGGGCCTTATGCGAGTCGGAACGCAGTCGAGGGTGCCCCGTCTTTACATGTATGTGGTTTTTCAAGGGTTTTGTGGTGCGGATTCCTCGAGGGTTTTGGGTACCCCTGGTTTAGGTACCCGATAGTAGCCCCGAGCCTTTGTGTGAGTGTGGGCACTCTTACAGAGGCTCAGCGAGTCATGAACTGGAGTCGTAGCGTCGTTGCTCTTCCGGTGGGTGCGTGCGAGCGCACCCGCCGGGTGTAGCCCCCGAGGCCTCGGAGGAGTGTTTGACTCATTCGAGGGCTTTTAGTATGTTATATCGAGGGGTGCTCATGCGTTCGAGTCCCCGTGGTGCGCTTGGTCCCCTCTCATTTGAGGTTAGCCTTTTGCGGGCAAGCCCCCGAGCCTCACACGCGTGAGATCGATCAGGGTCTTGCTTGTCTTCATCATGCGACCCTCACACATCCTTTAGGAAAGGAGGAGGGGTGGGGAACGTCTCACTACCCTCGGTGGGCGAGTTCCGACGATCTCTGGTGAGCTGCTAGCGGGGGATTCGAGGGGGAGCCCGTGCCCCGTCCGATAGGGGTCGGCTGGCAGCCATGGAGGCGCTCTCCAAAAGTGCCAAAGAGTAGTCGCGTGGATCTCGACTCCGTTCGATAGGATCCGAGGGCTCGATGCCTCCCTCCGAGGAGATTCCGCCGCCGACCTCTCCTTTAGCCTCAAATATGTCTGAGGTCATCTCAAGAAAGTGGCTCGAGCCCTGGCCTTGTATAGGCACGTTCTCAGTCATCCCTGACTCTGTTTACTCGAGGGCAGCTGTTGAACCCTGGTTGAGGGCCAGCTTTCGATCCCTCGAGGTTTATAGTGGGCTTGGAGCCCATTGTTCACTCGCCTAGGAACGTCCGTCTGCAGGTCTCCCTTCCAGCCAGTTGGGGCGTGTCTTTTTAGGAGGGGAGAGAGAACGATGCGGTAGTGGGCGGCGTGGTGCGACGGTTGCAGAATGGGCGGTGGACATGTGTCCTGATACGCGGGTTTTGAGGGAGCGGTTTGGTAGGAGCATTGAATGCGGAAACTGTTCCTACCTTTCCGGCGGACGTGTCTGTTTGCCTTCCACCGGGTTTTAAGTACAGAGCTCAGGGTCCCGCATGCCTCTCACCAGCCCTTTGCGATTGCCCTCTCTTTCCTTCGCCTTCATCAGCCGCTCTCTGCCACCGTCGTCATCTCTTTCCCCGTTGCCACCGTAAGCCGATCTTCGACGCTCATGGCGGGAAAGAGTCAAGTTCTCCCTGCGGACGCATGGGTCCGTTCTTCAGTGACGGAGAGGAAGCTGGAGGACCTGGTTTGCGACGGTCTCCTATGACCGAGGCCGAGTCGGAGCTAGCCGGAGTGGAGGGTGTCGCCGTCCAGCCACCGGGAGCCAGCGCCCCCCGGAGGGCTATGTGGTGAGCTTCATTGCCTTCCACGAGAGGGGGCTTGGGGTGCCGCCGAGCTGGTTCATGCGGGCGCTCCTGCATTACGACAAGGTGGAGCTCCATTACCTTGCCCCCAACTCTGTTTCGCAGGCTGCCATCTTCGCGGCAGTCTGCGAGGGGTACTTGGGGATGGAGCCCTACTAGAATCTGTGGCTCCACCTCTTCAAGGCAGATCATTTCGCCAAGAAGGCGGGTGAGAGGGGAGTGCGGCGTGCGGTGCACGCTGATAGCTGCACTCTTCAAGTCCTGGTGGGTCAAGGCGAGCTCTACATCCCGGCGCAGCTCATCTCGTCGAACAGTGGATGGCACGACGGGTGGTTCTACCTGCGCAACGACGATGACCGCCTGCCGATGTTCTCAGGCCGGGTCCTGATGTCGCGCGAGGACAACTGGTCGTACGACGTCGTTGAGGAAGAGAAGCCGAAGCTGCAGCCGCTCCTCGACGCGCTAAGGAGACTCCGTCAGCGCTTGACCGCGGGGATGGTGGCCGCCGCGTTCCATCATCGGAGAGTGCTGCCGTTGATGCAGCGCCGACTTCGGATGGATGAGATGACGCCGAGCGTCTCGTTGGAGGGGAGTCGGATGTCGCACAAGACCCTCCCCCTCGACGAGGTTGCCCGGCGCGCGCGGTGGATGGTGGGTAGCTTCAAGCAGGAGGACATCGACAAGGTCCCGATGCGACCCAACCAGGGTTTCGAGCCTCTGGTAAGTGTTGTTTCGCTAGCCTTGTGTCCTTTTGCTTCCTGGTTCTCTTGATTTAGTCCGTCAAGGCTTCCGTGCAGGATTTGTCGATGGTCAAGAACTCGCGGCCACCGGTCCCGGAAGATCGTGCTGCTCGAGAGGTGAGACGCCTTTCTGCGGCTCAAAAGAAGAAAGAGAAAGATGCCGCAAAGAAGCATCAGATTAGGAAGGCCCTCGAGCGCGAGGCGTTGAATAGGCGCCGCCGCTAGCAAAGGCTCGAGGGTCTCCCCGTCGAGGAGTCCCCCTCTGAGACGGCCTCGGAGGAGGATGAGGATGAAGACAGCGACGATAATGGCGCCGAGTCACGGTATGACACTGCGACTTTTCTCACGCATCTCCCTGACGTGCGGTCCCTGCAGGGGCCTGTCGGTGGGGGGTCAACCTCCCAGGCGTCGAGGGCAGCCTCAGCGCCCGTCGAGGGGGATGAAGGGCCAGCGGGAGGAAGGGCCCGAGAGGGGCCTTCAGAGAAGGGATCCACCGCGCCTGGGGTCCTTCCGACGATGTCGGTGGTGTCGCGCCCATACGTCCGATCACTCCAGACCTCGTTGGCGGGCGGGCCAACGACGTCGACGCTTGAAACCAGGGCGCCGTCGTCAGGCGTGAGGACCCATGGCCAGATGGCCTCATCGGCGTAGAGGACCCCAGAGACCTTGTCAGCCCAGGCTCCAAGGAGCTCCAAGCCGAGCGGAGGCTCGACGGGGGGGCTATCTCAGAAGCCATCGAGTGGCTCAGGGACACTGGGGATGAAGCCCTTGATCGGTAAGTCGCTTCACCTTTCCGACAAAGTTGTCTTGCTTTTCGTTCTGACGTGGTTGTTTATTGCGCAGCCATAAGCGTAAGGTGGAGCTTGCGGCTATGACTCCAGTCAAGGCGCTCAAGGTTGGCGCCAGCCTGATGATGTAGACACCGGCCGATGACGTCGCTTGGATCGCAACGTGCCACGCTACCACGGAACGGCTCAAGGCGAAAGAGGCCGTTGCCAAGGCAGGCGCAAACACCCAGGAGGGCGCCGGAGTTGGTGAATCCGCACGGGGGCCGGAGCAGGTCGAGGTAGCTCCGAGTGGTACCAGGCATGACGGGCCTGGAAGCGGTGGGCCAGAGCCGGGGTCGACCACGAGGACCCCGGAGACCATCGAGGCCGATAGGGCTGAAACATCCGTCCGCGACGCGAGGCAGACGAATGTTAAAAAGACGAAAGAGGTGGTGAAGGCCCCGCAGGATGCGAGGAAAGAAGAGGAGCAGCCGGAGCTGCAAATAGAGCGGGGGGAGCCGCAACGAAGGTCGCAACAGCAACAGTAGGGAGAGCAGCTGCTGGAGCCGCAGCCGGGAGTGGGGTGAGCTGGACTAGCCGGGGGAGCCGGTGATCGAGGCGAAACGGGAGGTGGCCATGCCACCGCCCAACGTGCAGGCAGAGGCGCCGGCTGACGAGAGGCCGGTCCTGCCCCAGGGGTTGACCACGACTGTGATCGATCTCACCATCGATGACCCTCCTTCCGATAAGGGGAAGCAGAAGGCGGACATTGAGATGGTCGATGCCCTGGATCGGCCCGAGGCTCCCGTAGCGCCAGAGGACGATATGGCAGAGGCGTCCACCAGGTGGCCTGATTTCGCGAAACTGGCGCTTGTGTGGTCGGAGGAGGAGCTCCCGTGTTGGTGTCGGTCGACCCTTGAGTTCAGGGATGCGGCTAACCCTAACGCCGAGCCCTTCTTCACCCTTGATGATAAGGATGAAGTGCAGCATTGGGAGTACGTCGAGGGACTCCACAAGCATTCCGTGCAATCCCTGTGGGTGGTCACGGATACCCTGGTGCGACGAATGTTAGAGGCCTTCAAGGTGAGCGGTGTTTGTTATTTTATTTGGCTTGTACCCCCTTTTGCCTTGGTTCTGACTTTGAGTTGGGCCGTGGTCAGGAGCTAAAAGAGCGATCACGCCGCAAGTCATTATTCATTCACCACGAGAGTGGTGTGTGGGCGGCGCTTCCGCGCCAACAGGCTCTGGTCGAGGAGGCCAACCAGCGGTTGTCCAAGAAGAGCGCTGAAGCGGACGAGCTTCGTGTCGTCACTATGGCGCTTAAGGAAGATGCAGCATAGGCATGGGATACCACGGCCAAAGCCCTGGAGGACGTGGCCAAGGCTCGAGAGGAGGCGAACAAGGCTCGTGAGGATCTTGCGCCATTGTTAGCGCGCGTGAAGGAGCTCGAGGAGGACGTTGCTCTTGTCAGCGGCCAGCGCGATGCCCTCAACGTCCAGATCGAGCTGGTGTCCGCACACGTCGGGACCCTGGAAAACGAGGTTGCGATGTTGAAGGAAACCGTCCGAGAGAGGGAAGAGGCTCTCTCGGGCACCGATCGAGAGATCGAGATGCTGAGGGAGACCGTTTGTGACAAGGACGAGGCTCTTCAGGCGGCGGGGAAGGCGCATGACGAGTTGCACAATGAGATCGTGGGCTGGTAGACCCATGCGGAGGGTAAGCCTTTGCCGAGTTTTGACCTTGACTTTGAGCTCCCGTGTCTTTGCTGACTTGGTCTTTGTGTTTCAGAGCTAGAGAAGCAGCAGCGTGTAGCCCAGGCGACGGCTACCTCGTTCCAAACCCTCCACGAGGCCGAGGCCAGGCAGAACCAACTACTCCAGGGCACAATCACCTCGGTGTGCGATGCCCTAGGGGTCGAGCCCGACGCCGATACTAAGGAGGATGCGCCGGGGAACTCGTTCATACGCTGGATGGCAGTGCTGGGTTGCCTTGTCCATGAGAAGATCCGAGGCAGGCTGCATCATGGCGTGAAGAGGGCCATGGCGGTCATCCGGTCTGGGTTCGAGTATGACATGGGCCTCATTACGGATGGCTTTATCTTGGACCCAGACAGGACTGATGAGGAGAACGAGGCAATCTACCTGGGATTGATCGAGGCTACGGAAGAGCCCGGGGGTCGACTCGTGAGGCTGTTTGAAGATGAGGTGGTCCCGCCTGCCGACGATGAGGGCCTGTGAGCCAAACCTGGGCATGAAGGCCCATGTAATAAGTTAGTTAGTATTTGTGACTTGCATCGTTGTGGCCCCAGGGGCCTAAAAACATCTAGATGTAAATATGTAGTAAATGTCTTTTCCGTTCGAGTCTTTTGTTCCCTTTACGCTCGGATCGTGTTCTTATGCGATCTTCTTGGCACGCGGTCGCACCCCTTGGTGTGGGGTGCGAGTGGAGATACCATAGCCCAGAGGCATGGGTGGTCTCATGGCTCGACTGCCCCTCATCCTTAGGATGACCTTACGGCCTCGTCGATCGTGTAAGAACTGGAATCGAAGCGTATAGGGACGTCAGACGTCGATTTTTGGAGATCGTATGCTTTTACGAGGTCTTCTTAGCACGCGGTCGCACCCCTTGGTGCGGGGGAGTGAGTGGAGGTGTAGTAGCCTAGAGGCATAGGCGATCTCGTGGCTCAATAGCCCTTGGACCTTAGGGTGCTCTCACGACCTCGTTGACTATGTAAAAGCTTTTGAAAAATGCGAGCTAAAATGTGAGCTCTCTCTCTCTTTTTAGGGACACAGGGGGTTTCCCCCTTTTCAGCCCCCGAGGGAGGGTCGACCCTGGGAAAACAGGGTCAAGCCTACATGTTTTTTATGAAAGACGCTTTAAACATGTACTCTTTATTTATTCACGTGAGCGTTGATAAAGGTACAAAGCCTTGAGGCTCTAGGGGTAAAAGCGATGTAGCTGTTCGATGTTCCACGCGTTGGTGACGATTTTGCCCTTTTCATTTGATAGCTTGTAGGTTCTGGGCTTCAACACCTCCGTGATGATGTACGGTCCTTCCCATGGCGGAGAAAGCTTATGTCGTCCCTTGTTGCTTTGGCTTCGTCGGAGCACCAGGTCACCGACGTTGAGGTCTCGACTGCGGACGTGTTTGTCGTGGTAGCGTCAAAGATTCTGCTGATACCTTGCCGAGTGCAATAGAGGTATGTCACGAGCTTCCTCGAGCTGGTCAAGGGCGTTCTCTCTTGCAACATCGTTGCCTTGCTCGTTGTAG
Source organism: Saccharum spontaneum (assembly GCA_022457205.1). Classification (NCBI taxonomy): domain Eukaryota; kingdom Viridiplantae; phylum Streptophyta; class Magnoliopsida; order Poales; family Poaceae; genus Saccharum; species Saccharum spontaneum. Next base: position 17,718,008 of record CM039592.1, on the reverse strand, counting down.
GCTCTCAGCCTTGGGGATCCATACTCTAGGTCGATTGGAAGCATGGCCTCGGCCCCATATAATAAGAAAAATGGAGTGAACCCCGTGGCTCGACTCGGCATTGTTCTTAGGCCCCACAGGACTGAGGGGAGCTCGGCAACCCATTTTTTGCCATGTTTGTTCAATCTGTCAAAGATTCTTGGCTTTAGACCTTGTAAAATCATGCCATTGGCACGCTCTACTTGGCCATTTGTCTTTGGATGAGCTACGGCCGACCACAGCACACGAATGCGATGGTTGTCGCAGAAATCCAAAAACTTTTTGCCGGTGAACTGGGTGTCGTTGTCCGTGATGATGCAGTTAGGTACCCCAAAGCGATGGATGATGTTGGCGAAAAATAGCACGGCTTATTCAGACCTGATGCTGGTGATAGGACGGGCCTCGATCCACTTGGAGAACTTGTCAATGGCAACGAGCAAGTGGGTGAAGCCCCCAGTTGTTTTCTTCAGGGGTCCGACTAAGTCAAGCCCCCAAACAACGAACGGCCATGTGATGGGGATTGTTTGCAAGGCGTGAGCTGGGAGATAGGTTTGCCTTGCATAGTACTAGCATCCTTTATAGGAGCGTACTAGCTTAATAGCATCGGAGACTGCGGTTGGCCAATAGAAACCTTGTCGGAACACGTTTCCGACGAGGGTTCGAGGTGCCGCGTGATGACCGCAAGCCCCCGAGTGTAGGTCCTTGAGCAGGTTCTTGCCTTCCTTGACTATGATACATCGCTGTAAGATCCCCGTAGGGTTGCGTTGATAAAGTTCTTTGTCATCGTCGTATATCACAAAGGTCTTGGCCCGGCGAGCGATCTGTTGAGCCTTGGTCTTATCCAAGGGGAGCTCCCCTCAAGTGAGACAGTCGAGGTACGGAATACGCCAGTCGGGCTCGAGGTCGGCTGGTAGGGTCGAGCCTTCCGTCTGCATGATGTCAGCCCCGGTCGAGGGGGCTTCCGTCTTAGGTGGGGGGTCGAGCAATGGACTGTTGGCCCCCTCAGTCATCCCGGTGTCAATGGAAGGTTGATGAAGATCCCTCGAGAAAACATCGGGTGGAACCGTGGCTCGGTTAGACGCGATTTTTGCGAGTTCATCGACAACCTCATTATATCTACGCGCAACGTGGTTGAGCTCGAGGCCGTGGAAATTATCCTCAAGGCGCCACACCTCATTGCAGTAAGCTTCCATCTTGGGGTCACGACAGTTTGAGTCCTCCATGACTTGGTCGATCATGAGCTGGGAATCACCACGAACATCGAGGTGTCGGACCTCGAGTTCGATGGCGATGCGCAAGCCGTTAACGAGATCCTCGTACTCAGCTACATTGTTGGAGGCAGCGAAATGGAGTCGGATCGCATAGCGCATGTGAACTCCGAGGGGCGGGATGAAGAGTAGGCCCGCGCCCGCTCCTGCCTTCATCAATGACCCATCGAAGTACATGGTCCATAGCTCGACCTGAATCTGAGCGGGAGGTAGCTCAGTATCGGTCCATTCTGCCAGAAAATCTGCCAACACTTGGGATTTAATTGCTTTACGCGGCATGTAAGAGAAGGTCTCACCCATGAGCTCGACCGCCCACTTAGCTATCCTACCCGAGGCCTCCTGGCTCTGGACTATCTCCCCCAGAGGGAAGGAACAGACCATGGTTACCGGGTGGCCCTCAAAGTAGTGCCGGAGCTTGCGCCATGTTAACACGATGGCGTATAGCAGTTTCTGGATTTGTGGATAGCGAACCTTGGTTTCCGAGAGTACCTCATTAATGAAGTATACTGGCCTTTGAACAGGCAGTGCGTGTCCTTCCTCCACCCTCTCGACGACTACAAACACGCTGACCACTTGAGTCGTTGTGGCAACGTAGAGTAAGAGGGGTTCCCCCGTGGTCGTAGGGATGAGGATCGGAGGATTGGATAGCATTGCCTTGAGCTTGGTGAGAGCTTCTTCGGCCTCGAGGGTCCATGAGAAGTGTTCTGATTTCTTCAGGAGACGGTACAGAGGGAGTGCCTTCTCGCCGAGGCACGAAATAAAGCGACTGAGGGCCGCGAGGCAGCCCGTTACCCTTTGCACACCCTTCAAATCTCGGATGGGGCCCATCCGAGTGATCGTAGAGATTTTTTTTGGGTTGGCCTCGATGCCGCACGCGAAAATGATGAACCCTAGGAGCATGCCTCGAGGAACGCCGAAGACGCGTTTCTCAGGGTTGAGCTTGATGTTCTTAGCCTTGAGGCATTTGAACGCAATGTCGAGGTCATCAACCATGTTATTGACCCTCTTGGATTTGACTACAATGTCATCAACGTACGCCTCGACGGTTGGCCCAATATGTTCCCCAAAAACGTGTTGCATGCATCGCTGGTACATAGCCCCCGTGTTCCAGAGACCGAAGGGCATAGTAACATAGGAATACATGCCGAACGAGGTGATGAATGAAGTCGCAAGCTGGTCGGACTCCTTCATTTTAATTTGGTGGTAGCCGGAATACGCGTCTAGGAATGATAGGGTTTCACATCCCGCAGTAGAATCGATGATTTGGTCAATGCGAGGCAAAGGAAAGGGAACTTTTGGACATGCTTTATTTAAACTGGTATAGTCTACACACATCCTCCATTTCCCACTCTTTTTCTTAACTAATACAGGATTAGCTAACCACTCGGGATGATGAACTTCCTTGATGAATTCGGCCTCTAAAAGTTTGTGGATCTCCTCGCCGATGACCTTGCACTTCTCCTCGTCGAAGCGGCGCAAGCGTTGTTTCACTGGTTTGGAGCCGGCTCGGATCTCCAAGGCGTGCTCGGCGACTTCCCTGGGTATGCCCGGCATATCCGAGGGACTCCATGCGAATATGTCGATATTCACGCGGAGAAAGTCGATGAGCACTGCTTACTATTTGGGATCGAGGGTGGTGCTGACGTTCAACGCCTTTTTGTCTGGGTTGGCGGGGTCGAGGGGTACGAGCTTGACGTCTTCTGCGGGTTCGAAGCTGCCGGTGTGCCGTTTGGGGTGGGGGATCTCCTTGGCCAAACCGTCGAGGTCCGCAGCTAAGGCCGCTGACTCCAAGATGGCCTCCCCGTGCTCGACGCACTCCACGTCACACTCGTAGGCGTGCTCATAGGAGGGCCCGACGGTGATAACACCCTTAGGGCCCGACATCTTGAGCTTGCGGTAGGTGTAGTTAGGGACTGCCATGAACTTGGCGTAGCAAGGACGTCCAAGGATGGCGTGGTAGGTCCCGTGGAAACCAACCACCTCAAAAGTGAGTGTCTCCTTCCTGAAGTTAGCGGGGGTTCCGAAGCAGACGGACAGGTCGATCTGTCCGACGGGCTCTGCTCGTTTTCCTGGCATGACTCCATGGAAGCCCCCAACGCTGGATCGGAGGTACGTCCTCTCGATCCCCAGAAGGTCGAGGGTACAGGTATAGATGATGTTGAGGCTGCTACCCCCGTCCATAAGTACTTTAGTGAGGCACGTGTTGGCGATGATGAGATCGACGATGAGCGGGTAGACTCTAGGATTGGGGACGTAGTCCGGATGGTCATCACGGTCGAAAGTGATGGCCATGTCGGACTAGTCAAGAAAGAGTGGGGTCACCAAGTGTACGGAGAAAACCTCTCGATGCTCCCGCTTGCGCTGGCGCGCTGAGAGACACATCGAGGGTCCCCCGTATATCATGAAACAGTCATGGATCTCGGGAAACCCCTCGTCCTTGTCGTCACCCTTTTCTTTGGGGTCCTCCTTCTTGTCGTCTTTCTTGATGCCTAAGCTTTCGAAGTATCTCTGCAGCATGTGGCAGTCCTCGAGGTTCTTTGAGCTTTTGAAGTATCAGCCGCGGCTTCGCGCTTGCCCTGCTGGTTCTTCTTCTTCTTGTTGTTGCTTCTTTTGGTGCCCCGGTTGGAGCTCTCGGGTTCCTCGTTCTTGTGCTTCCCCTTGTCTTGGTCACCACCAAAGATGGCACCAACCGCCTCCTCGCCGGCGGCATAGTTGGTGATGATCTCCATCAACTCGTTGGCAGTGGTGGGGGTGTTGCGGCCTAACTCCTGGACAAGCTCTTTGCAAGTGGTTCTAGAGAGGAAAGTCATGATGACGTCGAAGTCGGAGATGTTGGGAAGCTCGGTGCGTTGTTTGGAGAAACACCGGATATAGTCACGTAGAGACTCGTCCGGCTTCTGTTTACAACTCCTGAGGTCCCAAGAGTTGCCAGGGCGCACGTAGGTCCCCTTGAAGTTCCCCTCGAACACTCTCACCAAATCGTTCCAGTCATGAATCTATCAAGGTGGGAGATCCTCGAGCCATGCTCGAGTGGTGTCTGACAGGAACAGGGGGAGTTGTCGGATGATGACTTTGTCGTCGGTGGCGCCGCCAACTGACAAGCCAAGCGGAAGTCAGCGAGCCAAAGTTCAGGTTTGGTCTCACCGTTGTACTTGGTGAGAGTCGACGGGGGGCGAAACCAGATCGGAAGCTGGGTGTTCCGAATGGTCTTGCTGAAGACTCGAGGGCCTGGTGGCTCGGGTAATGGACTGCGATCCTCGGCGCTGTCATAACGCCCGCCCCGGTGCTCATGGTAACCTCGAGCCGCACCGTCACCACATTTGCGCTTGCGGCGCTCGTTGATGTTGTCATGGGCATATCAGGGCTCGCGGTTGTCGACAATGTGTTCACGGACAGAGGCAGCCTTGTTTCCTTGAGGTGCCGACTCGGGATGGACTGAGGCCTCCCTTTCTTGCCGGGAGGGTTCCGTAGGTTGCCCCGAGGCAAGCGCGCGGCGCCTCGAGGCAGAACTCTCGGCCTGCTGCATGGCCACAGTCTCGAGGGGACCTCGAATCTCATCATGGGCCCGACGGGCCTCAGAGGTAGATGGTTTGGGCATGTTGCAGAGAAGCATGGCGGCGGCGGTGACGTTCTAGCTGGCTCGGTTGAAGACCGGGGGTTCGCCCACCCGATCCTCGATGATGCGACGATTGACGTCAAGAGCTCTCTCTCGAGCTCCTCCACCATGTATGCGCGCCGCATGCTCCCGCTCGAGGGTCTGCTGAAGTAGGCGTAGGCGTTCTCGCTCTTCGTCGAGCTTGGCCTGCAGTTCTTGAATCTGAGCGAGTTGCACTCCCTGGTCTGCTTTGAAAGGTTGGGGTCCGCCACCTGCGGCAGGGTGCGCTGCGTGGGGTGGTGTGGCGTTCCCCCCTCTAGCGACAACCTCGGCTTCTGAATCCGACGTGATGGCCCTATCAATTTGGAAGCACTCGCGGGTCGGATCATAGCTGTCGTCGGTAGAGTCGAAGTCAGGGGCACCAAAGTAGTAGTACGACGGATGCATGTGAGGTCGTCGATTGGTGAAGTCATAGTAGTGAGAGGTGATCGCACAGAGCTCCGTGCCAGGGGTCTCCGTAGAGTCCAGGTACTCGAAAGCTGGCGTGGATGCCACGAGGTCAAGGGCAGAACGTAGATGGTACCCGAGGAGCTCCTCGTAAGCGCTCATGCTGGTACTTATAGAGGAAGCATATGCCCGGGTAGCCGTGTTTAGCCCATATGGGAATGCCGATGGGGGCATCGTCCCTGATGTCGGAGCAGTCGATCCTAAATCGGATGGAGGTGGCGCCGCACCGTACGGTGGGGTGATGGGATGCCCCGTCGGCATCTTACCCACAGCCAAGCTCATCCTACACAGGTCCTTAGCGAGGAAATCCATGTCGGCGTCTGGCTGAGGGGCGTCGGATCGGGGAACACCGTCACCCCCTACGAGGCGATGGTGGTGGCTGCGCTGGGTTCGCCATCGCCTGGCTGCACGGGCCCAACGAGAGCGATGGTATCGGCGCAGCGCTCCCCCTGGCTAGGAGAGCTCGTGGTCACCGTCGGTTGGGTGCCTGGGCGGGAGGAGGACCATGTCATAGCCGTAGCCAAGGGACATGAACTCCAAGCTCCCAAACCAGATCACCATGGCCAACGAAAGTGGACGTTCGGGGTCAGCCATCCGAAAAAATGGCGAGAAAATGATGTCAACACGCAGCACCCCCTACCTGGCGCGCCAACTGTTGGTGTTCAGACCCAGGAGGGCCCTAAGCCGATGAATGAATTTGTGTTGCGTGGTCCCTAATCCGGATGGTGATGCAAAGAGAATACGTGGGATTTTACCCTGGTTCGGGCAAAGAAGTTCCTACGTCCAACGCGGGGGGAGTATTATATTTCCTTGCACCTAAGTGCTTGCGTAGGGGTTACAAGCTGTGAGAGTGGGAGGCGGTCCCAAGTCTCAAGAAAAGAAAAAAGAGTATATTGCTTGAGATGTTGATCTTTAGAAGCCGGGGAATGTCTTGTGGTTTTCGTCCTTCGTCCTCCCTAGGAGGGTCCCCTGCTTTCCCTTTTATAGGGTTAGATGGAGGCAGAGGAGTTGATGAAACCCTAGGGTGGTGCCTTAAAGGTGAAGGTTCGATGGGCGCTGTGGAGGATGCTGTAGCGACGTGCTCCAGGAATGGCCACCCATCCCCGGAGTACCATGGTGGCGTCAGGGATGGAACGGTGAAAGATCCTGGGTCCTGTGGCTAGCGGACGTGTAGGCGTTGTTCCTTTGTTGATTGGCAATTAGTCGAGGCCAGGTCGAGGCGTATCTGAGGGGGGTCGACGGGGAATGGATAAGGCCGGGCCCCAGAAATCCCGAGATATGACGGTCGTCGTGTTGTGCCTCGAGGGGGGCATCGATGGTGGAACAGCACCCGACATGGTGTGTACAGTGACAGATTTTCACCGCCCATCCTGGGATGGGCAGTAAAAAGCAGGATTTGACACCGATACTGCTTCCATGCTGGTTGTGCTGTAGCCACGTGGGTAGGAAGTGGCTGGCGGTTGCATTAAATGCCTTGACTTTTGTCTGTGAGTAGGTGGGTGAGGAAGGGTCGACCGGCTCAACCCAGGGTCGTGCGAGTCGGAGATTTCCTTGGGGTCGAGGCGTCCCGTTGAGTGGGCCTCGTGCGAGTCAGAACGCAGTCGAGGGTGCCCCGTCTTTACACGTATGTGGTTTTTCAAGGGTTTTGTGGTACAGATTCCTCGAGGGTTTTGGGTACCCCTGGTTTAGGTACCTGACAATTCTCTATCTTTGATAGGTCTGATTCACGTCATAAAATCAATGCTTTCCCATACTCTACCACACATCACCTTCGTATTTATCCTAGTATAGTCAGTACTTATTATTTGCTGAGACTACTAAAAAGGATTTTATTAGGAGATAGGTCTTATGATTAATAGAGGTGAAACCGCCTCTGTAAATGGTCAGCTAGACCTCAGGCAAACACTTGCCACTATTAATCGTTTACGGAGGCGGTCATCTTAAGGAGACTATCTATGGAGGCGATCGCCTTAGGATGATGTCTCTGTTAACTAATTAACAGAGCCAGACTACTTAAGGTGTCTCCTCTGAAAATGGTTATCAATAGAGGAGGATATTCTAAGGGTGTTGCCTCTGAAATCACTAAACATGAGCGACACTCTAAACAAGCCTATCTCTAGAAATATAGTTGCATAAAAATAATTCGTATGAAGCTGAATAAAGTCAAACTTACATCAAACTTTTAGAGACCAACGCGATCTAAAACTTTGTAATTGATGAGTCTTTCATTTGAAACTATTTAAAGTCCCAAAATTTTGTTTTAATTTCTCAAATTGAAATTTATTTGTTAGCCAAATGATCTCGTACGTTGACATGGTCTGCCCCAAAGTTTTAGTACTCAATGTGATCTACAACTTTATAGTTGACATGTTTTTTATTTGAAGTCATTTAGAATCATAAATTGGTGTATGAAATTCTTAAATTTTGAAATCCAAAATTTAAAATCTCCAAAAGATCTCGAATGCCATCATGATCAATACCAAATTTGTAGTGGTTGATGCTATCTATAACTTTGTAGTTGACAAGTTTTTTGAAGTCATTTATAGTTTCAAATGTTCATTTTAAGTTCTCATTTTGAGATTTGAAATTTTGATATTTTTCAAAGTTTTAGTGCTCGACATATACCAATCTTGGATAGTGGCATGACATATACCAAAGTTGTAGTGCTTGACAAGATCTAAACTTTATAGTTGAAATTTTTAGCGGTCAAAATATTCAATACAAGATTACAAAATGTTAATATAAAAAAGCAACGTCTTATATTTACTTACAAGTGTGTAGTGTAGGGGTAAAGAGATGCCATATGAGAGTAGAGATAGAGATAACAGAGATAATAGGTTGAAATCCTAGAAAGCACTCTTTTTGATGGCATGCCCGCCTATGAAATTGCTTCTCGTACTATCTCTGTGTAGACGAGAGTCGTGCAACGCTAGCGGTTCTAAGTAGTAATTGAACCACACTAGGTTGTACTCAGCTATTGGGTCTTGTAGTTTCGATTAAAACCGAATAGCTGGGGGGTTACTGTTCTGGGTGTATCATATATTAGGGACCCCCCATTAGGGTGTTTAGGGTACAATTACTTAGCCTAGGGATTTGTGAATGTTTAGGGCCCATTTGTAACCACAAGAGACTTTTTTATAGATACAAACCCCACTAGGGGAAATAATGAAAACCTCCCCTCCCACCTCCATATAAAGGGGGAGAGGGAAGGTGGAAGGGGCTCATTCTCTCCATTCTCACCTCTCTCATGTTTGGTCCTAGACCAACACTTCTCTTTAATAACTTACACAAGCAAATAAATTTAGGGTTGAACTCAAACATATTGCCCTTGCACGCAAGGAAAATATTTCCCAAACGGATGACCAAATTTCCTAGCACAGACAAATAGACAACAGAAGGCATACCTAAAACGACCCTGTCTCCACACCAATACTCTCTTTCGATTCCCAGTAGCGGTGCTTCTACCACTGGTCCCACCACCTCCGTGTCTCTTGCTACCGAGCCACCCTAATTGCCAGTTCTCCTCTTCGCCACCAACACCACCGTGGAGTCACCCCACACCGCACCCACTTGCCGTGGATTGCCCCCCTTTGCCCACAAAAGTTGGTCGTGGCTTGACGGTGGACACCAGAGGGTGAATCTTACCATTCAAATCCAAAATAGAAATTAAATTTACACGATGAGTATTAGGTTTTCCACACAACTAACAAATAAACGAAATAAAAAAAATGTTGAAGAAACAATCTAGTAGGACACCAACACCAAATACAAAATTCAGAATCAACGTCCAATAGAATTAGGAATATATATTCACCAAAAACCTAGAATGTCAATCAACTTCACAAATCTTCTATCGCCTAGCTACTCTTGCCACTTAGTGGCCTTACAGTTCTATCTACAACTGAGATAACTACTACTGCCACTCCACGGCAACCTTGCACATTGCAACGAACAATATAGAAACTCAAGAGCGATCAACTAGCAACAATTGTTTGCCCCACAAATATGACCTGCCACCCTAGCATGTTGCAACAGAGGTACTAGTCTCCTCTTCAGCGAGTACGCAAGGACACCACCAACATCGAAGGCCTAAAAAAGTAACAATATATCAGGGTAAACAATAATGTTGTTAGCAACGAGACTTGATCAGTAGCAAACTTCCATAGCAGTTGAGGACAAAGCTGTGAGATACCTGCACGACCTACAACACTTCTTAAGGGATGAGAATAGACGGATCAACGGCCACCCATCCATCAAAATGCACTGGCTTGATGATGTCCTCCTGACCACCTACGGCACCAGGATAGTCATTGGCCCATATGGTTGTGGCAGTATTGGGAAGGCGCGACCACCTTCTACAAAATCTGTCATGGTGGAGGGCCTCGACATAGTTTATTGCCGCCAGCGCCAAAACCATCTCTGTGCCACGACCACCACCAACCACTATTGCATGTTCTATTGTTTCTCATAACAAGTACCATATCGTTAGTATTCTTAAAAGGAAAGACAACAAAAACCTAGAAAAGATCCAAGAGAAAACAAGATACAGTGCAAGAAAAACCCAACAAGAACATGACACCCACTTTGCAGGTAGTGTGGCTAAACCAACTCCCTTTCCGAGTTCTTCCATTGCATAAAAGGTTCCTATAATCTCCACCACCAAGATGGGGATCTTGCCCTAGACATGGGTTTAGGCGATCGAATCCACTATTGGCCACTCGTCTTGATCCTTGTGATTAACGTCCAATCAAACCAGAGCCAATGGGATACTTGGACAAAACATTCGCATCGTCTGCGATCATCTAGACCTATGCAAAGCCATTGTTGTCAGGTTCTCAAGTGGAAATGCAGGGAAAGAGGTTCAAACGAACGAGAGCAACTTGATGGCAAGCAAGATCAGCTCCCGTATGGTGTTTGGACCAATGGAGGCAGTAGTATCTGTAGAAGCTCAGCTAGCAAT